>JBBPBX010076345.1:0-17134 GCA_038048925.1 Garcialebias charrua | reverse complement strand
CAGAAAGTGTGCTTGGTTCTGAGATTTTTGGGGGTTTTGAACAGTTACTTAGTTTGATTTTTGAACAGCATCCCCAAATGGCCAACTTGTCCTGGCCTAGGAAAATTACCAGGTCTTGTACCAATTGCAAAACGTTAAATAGAGGAAGAGCAGCCACAATGCAGGATACCTTATGGTGAACTTTGGGGTCACTGCTGCTTGACTCTAAGAGGTGTGAGGTGAAATAGGGGTGCATCCTGCAGATTAAGGTTGTTAGTGCCTGGTCGAATCTTTCTCAATCCCAGCCTAAGAGGGCCTGACCGTAGTATTGTCTGGGTAATACTCAGAAGTCTAGGGGGTCCAATTACTGGTTAGACGAGGGCTGGAGGGGTGTTGAACCCTGAAACAAAAACAGAGGCTTTCACAACACTCTGAGAAAGAGAACATGGTTTCATATGAGACTGTGCAGAATTTTCAAGGTCTGACCAAAATAGCTGTAACTCTGTCATTTCCATCCATCCATCCATCCATCCATCCATCCATCCATCCATCCATCCATCCATCCATCCATCCATCCATCCATAAGATGGCTTCAGTCTGAAACTCTGGCATGAAGGTTAGCATGATGCTAGGAATTCTCTGCAGTTATTTATACAAATAAACTTTATTCAGAACAAGAGCAGTAATGGTTTTACATCATACAACATTTCAGCACACGTAACAGTCTATTTAAGGTTTTTACATTTAAAAAAAAGTATTTTCTGAAAACTAAATGACTTAAAGCAGGGGTGTCCAAATATTTTCTTATGTGGGCCAGGTGAAAGGACCCGTTGGCCACAAAAATGTGAATTTAACTCAATGTGAGCGATATTTTGGAGAAAGGACAAATTTACTAATTTTGATGGCGAAAGAGTTTTAAATTGTTGTAGATCAAAACATTAAAAGTCTCATACACACTAAGCTTATATTTTTATTAAAAAGGATTTGATTTGTTGGGTCTTTGTTTGTTGTTTTCTTGTGCTTGTAAAGTTCATTTTAGTCTGTTCTCAGCAACAAAACTGTAATTTGAGTAAGTGTTCTTTTAAAAGGGGGTGGATCAGCCTTTTGGACCATGGACGGTCCAAAAGGCTGATCGAAGTTCTGAAAAATCATCCAGCTGTCAGTCGCTAAAGCAGATTCATAGAAGGTTTGATAAAGTTGATCAACTCATATGTAGATGATACCACGTTATATTCGTTAAAAAATGTCCAGTTCTCCTCTTGATTATTTTATCAACTTCAACATTTAGCTAAGTTTTATGAATCTTTATCCAAAAGTTTCATTTCTGGTAGAAATCAATAAAAGGATTGTGGTACTGTACTTTGTACCATGAAGTGAAAATAAAAAGATTATAGCCAAAAGTTTGTTATTGTTTTTCATCTGATTTGCTGTTAAAACTTAAACATTATTTTAAAAAAAGGATTGCCAATGAATTTTCAGACAATCTGCATCGACCTCTAAAACCTGTTGCCAAAATAATACCATTCTTAAATTGCAGTTGTGGGCCTCACAAAATCACTGCAAGGCCCACGTGCTGTACTTTGGACACCAAAGCCTTTAGTTGAGTCCTTTCAGTTTCTGTCCAGCAGAGGGCAGGCTTGATCAGTGATTTTTCTAAAACCTGGTCTCTTCCATGCAAAAATATTCTTTTCATTCTGTTTATTTTAACATACAAGATCATCTTACAAGCTCTGTCATCAAACATGCTGTTTCTACTTTAGAAACGGGGTTTTATTCCTACTGTCGCTCTGTGGAGTCCTGTTTTTACCCAGCTGTGAGCATGTTTGGTCCTGTGCATTTGTATCTGTCACTGTCAGTAGAGGATGGTTCTGCCTTCTCCTCGGGTCATGCTGGAGCTCCTCGGGCAGCAGGGATGCTCTGAGGAATGCTGATCCTCCGGATTACCTGGCAGCTGTAGCAGGTGTGTTTGGCAGCCTGTTGCTCAGCAGCCGGGCCTCTTCAGAACACACCCTGTACCATTTGTTTTGCTGCACCGGCAGGATTCCTGAGCTTTCATTTTATTTTATAGGAGATGTAGCTCAGTAGATCTGCAGAAAATCAAAAATTTAACGGTGTTCCACTTCAGTCTGCACAGGTGGAGCACGTTCAAATGTCAGGGTTGTGTAGTTTCCTCTTGCGGCAGCAGCAGCAGCAGCAGTAGCTCACACAGGTCAGAACCATCATGGTCAGGACCATGACTGCAGGGGAGCAAACGAACAGCGTGACAAACAGCTCAGGTTCAAACCGTGGGAGAAAAGTGTTGTGGCAACGAGCCGGGACTCACAGATGAAGGTTAGGAGGACAAAGAAGGCTGCCTGCTCCACAGGGTGGGCGTTGGGCAGGTTCTGAAGCTTTGACCAGATCCGGTTCAGGTGGGTCAGCGTCTCCTCTCTGGCATCCATCCTGCTGAGGGTAAATTAGTTCAAACATATTTGTGTGCACGTATGCTCACAGATGTCAGGACAAAACTTATAAAACACTCTCACTGCAGGGAGACGCACACGGCGGCCTGTTAGTGAACGTTGTGGTTTAAGAGTGAATCTGTCCACTGGTGAAATGATACAGAGGAGATCTGTCTTACTGTCACATCTTTCACTTCATGTCTGTGTCTTTGGGTGGAGTTCTGACTGAAATAAGATTTATTGTGGACTGGTTTGCTGAGCTCTGGTTGAATAGTCGGGTGTGACAGTGTGTGCCGTGTTAAGCTTCAGGAGTTGTGTTAGTGATTTAACAAGCACAAGCATATACTGTAATCAACATTATGTCTGATTGATTTAGCAACTGGCTAGCTTATCTTAGACTAAAGGTTGAAAATGGTCTGAAGTCGCAGAACACACACACACACACACACACACACACACACACACACACACACACACACACACACACACACACACACACACACACACACACACACACACAAACAGCTTTGAGTCTTGACCTCAAATTCAGCATCAAAACCAGAGTTACAGTTCCAATCAGATGATTTTACTGTAAATTATTCTGTTTCCAGGGGTTGATCAGTAGTTTGACACATGAACATGTTGGATTTTGTCAAGATAAAGATAAAGTGATGGAGTGAGAGATAAAGAGTGCTCCTCACCTCTAGTTCCTTCAGCTACTTCCTGCTCCTCACCTCTAGTTCCTTCAGCTACTTCCTGCTCCTCACCTCTATTTCCTTCAGCTACTTCCTGCTCCTCTATTTCCTTCAGCTACTTCCTGCTCCTCACCTCTATTTCCTTCAGCTACTTCCTGCTCCTCACCTCTATTTCCTTCAGCTACTTCCTGCTCCTCACCTCTATTTCCTTCAGCTACTTCCTGCTCCTCACCTCTATTTCCTTCAGCTACTTCCTGCTCCTCACCTCTAGTTCCTTCAGCTACTTCCTGCTCCTCACCTCTATTTCCTTCAGCTACTTCCTGCTCCTCACCTCTAGTTCCTTCAGCTACTTCCTGCTCCTCACCTCTATTTCCTTCAGCTACTTCCTGCTCCTCACCTCTATTTCCTTCAGCTACTTCCTGCTCCTCACCTCTATTTCCTTCAGCTACTTCCTGCTCCTCACCTCTATTTCCTTCAGCTACTTCCTGCTCCTCACCTCTATTTCCTTCAGCTACTTCCTGCTCCTCACCTCTATTTCCTTCAGCTACTTCCTGCTCCTCACCTCTATTTCCTTCAGCTACTTCCTGCTCCTCACCTCTATTTCCTTCAGCTACTTCCTGCTCCTCACCTCTATTTCCTTCAGCTACTTCCTGCTCCTCACCTCTATTTCCTTCAGCTACTTCCTGCTCCTCACCTCTATTTCCTTCAGCTACTTCCTGCTCCTCACCTCTATTTCCTTCAGCTACTTCCTGCTCCTCACCTCTATTTCCTTCAGCTACTTCCTGCTACCTCACCTCTATTTCCTTCAGCTACTTCCTGCTCCTCACCTCTATTTCCTTCAGCTACTTCCTGCTCCTCACCTCTAGTTCCTTCAGCTACTTACTGCTTCTCACCTCTATTTCTTTCAGCTACTTCCTGCACCTCACCTCTATTTCCTTCAGCTACTTCCTGCTCCTCACCTCTATTTCTTCAGCTACTTCCTGCACCTCACCTCTATTTCCTTCAGCTACTTCCTGCTCCTCACCTCTATTTCCTTCAGCTACTTCCTGCTCCTCACCTCTATTTCCTTCAGCTACTTCCTGCTCACCTCTATTTCCTTCAGCTACTTCCTGCTCCTCACCTCTAGTTCCTTCAGCTACTTCCTGCTTCCACCTCTAAGTTCCTTCAGCTACTTCCTGCTCCTCACCTCTATTTCCTTCAGCTACTTCCTGCTCCTCACCTCTAGTTCCTTCAGCTACTTACTGCTTCTCACCTCTTATTTCTTTCAGCTACTTCCTGCACCTCACCTCTATTTCCGTCAACTACTTCCTGCTTCTCACCTCTAGTTCCTTCAGCTACTTCCTGCACCTCACCTCTAGTTCCTTCAGCTACTTCCTGCACCTCACCTCTATTTCCTTCAGCTACTTCCTGCACCTCACCTCTATTTCCTTCAACTACTTCCTGCACCTCACCTCTATTTTCTTCAGCTACTTCCTGCTCCTCTTATTTCCTTCAGCTACTTCCTGCACCTCACCTCTAGTTCCTTCAGCTACTTCCTGCACCTCACCTCTATTTCCTTTAGCTACTTCCTGCACCTCACCTCTATTTCCTTCAACTACTTCCTGCTCCTCACCTCTAGTTCCTTCAGCTACTTACTGCTTCTCACCTCTTATTTCTTTCAGCTACTTCCTGCACCTTACCTCTAGTTCCTTCAGCTACTTCCTGCTTCTCACCTCTAGTTCCTTCAGCTACTTCCTGCACCTCACCTCTAGTTCCTTCAGCTACTTCCTGCACCTCACCTCTAGTTCCTTCAGCTACTTCCTGCACCTCACCTCTATTTCATTCAGCTACTTCCTGCACCTCACCTCTATTTCCTTCAGCTACTTCCTGCTCCTCACTTCTATTTCTTTCCGCTACTTCCTGCTACTCACCTCTATTTCCTTCAGCTACTTCCTGCTCCTCACTTCTATTTCCTTCAGCTACTTCCTGCTACTCACCTCTATTTCCTTCAGCTACTTCCTGCTCCTCACCTCTATTTCATTCAGCTACTTCCTGCTCCTCACCTCTAGTTCCTTCAGCTACTTACTGCTTCTCACCTCTATTTCTTTCAGCTACTTCCTGCACCTCACCTCTATTTTCTTCAGCTACTTCCTGCTCCTCGCCTCCATTTCATTCAGCTACTTCCTGCACCTCACCTCTAGTTCCTTCAGCTACTTCCTGCTCCTCACCTCCATTTCCTTCAGCTACTTCCTGCTCCTCACCTCTATTTCCTTCAGCTACTTCCTGCTCCTCTTATTTCCTTCAGTTACTTCCTGCTCATCACCTCTAGTTCCTTCAGCTACTTCCTGCTTCTCACCTCTAGTTCCTTCAGCTACTTCCTGCTCCTCACCTCCATTTCCTTCAGCTACTTCCTGCTCCTCACCTCTAGTTCCTTCAGCTACTTACTGCTTCTCACCTCTTATTTCTTTCAGCTACTTCCTGCACATCACCTCTATTTCCGTCAACTACTTCCTGCTTCTCACCTCTAGTTCCTTCAGCTACTTCCTGCACCTCACCTCTAGTTCCTTCAGCTACTTCCTGCACCTCACCTCTATTTCCTTCAGCTACTTCCTGCACCTCACCTCTATTTCCTTCAACTACTTCCTGCACCTCACCTCTATTTCTTCAGCTACTTCCTGCTCCTCTTATTTCCTTCAGCTACTTCCTGCTCCTCACCTCTAGTTCCTTCAGCTACTTCCTGCACCTCACCTCTATTTCCTTCAGCTACTTCCTGCTCCTCACCTCTATTTCCTTCAGCTACTTCCTGCTCCTCACCTCTAGTTCCTTCAGCTACTTACTGCTTCTCACCTCTATTTCTTTCAGCTACTTCCTGCACCTCACCTCTATTTCCTTCAGCTACTTCCTGCTTCTCACCTCTATTTCCTTCAGCTACTTCCTGCACCTCACCTCTATTTCCTTCAGCTACTTCCTGCTCCTCACCTCTATTTCCTTCAGCTACTTCCTGCACCTCACCTCTATTTCCTTCAGCTACTTCCTGCTCCTCACCTCTATTTCCTTCAGCTACTTCCTGCTCCTCACCTCTATTTCCTTCAGCTACTTCCTGCTCCTCACCTCTATTTCCTTCAGCTACTTCCTGCTCCTCACCTCTATTTCCTTCAGCTACTTCCTGCTCCTCACCTCTATTTCCTTCAGCTACTTCCTGCTCCTCACCTCTATTTCCTTCAGCTACTTCCTGCTCCTCACCTCTAGTTCCTTCAGCTACTTCCTGCTCCTCACCTCTATTTCCTTCAGCTACTTCCTGCTCCTCACCTCTAGTTCCTTCAGCTACTTACTGCTTCTCACCTCTATTTCTTTCAGCTACTTCCTGCACCTCACCTCTATTTCCTTCAGCTACTTCCTGCTCCTCACCTCTATTTCCTTCAGCTACTTCCTGCTCCTCACCTCTATTTCCTTCAGCTACTTCCTGCACCTCACCTCTATTTCCTTCAGCTACTTCCTGCTCCTCACCTCTATTTCCTTCAGCTACTTCCTGCTCCTCACCTCTAGTTCCTTCAGCTACTTACTGCTTCTCACCTCTATTTCTTTCAGCTACTTCCTGCACCTCACCTCTATTTCCTTCAGCTACTTCCTGCTTCTCACCTCTAGTTCCTTCAGCTACTTCCTGCTCTCACCTTCTTAGCTACTTACTGCCCTCACCTCTATTTCCTTCAGCTACTTCCTGCACCTCACCTCTAGTTCCTTCAGCTACTTACTGCTTCTCACCTCTATTTCTTTCAGCTACTTCCTGCACCTCACCTCTATTTCCTTCAGCTACTTCCTGCTCCTCACCTCTATTTCCTTCAGCTACTTCCTGCTCCTCACCTCTATTTCCTTCAGCTACTTCCTGCTCCTCACCTCTATTTCCTTCAGCTACTTCCTGCTCCTCACCTCTATTTCCTTCAGCTACTTCCTGCTCCTCACCTCTATTTCCTTCAGCTACTTCCTGCTCCTCACCTCTATTTCCTTCAGCTACTTCCTGCTCCTCACCTCTATTTCCTTCAGCTACTTCCTGCTCCTCACCTCTATTTCCTTCAGCTACTTCCTGCTCCTCACCTCTATTTCCTTCAGCTACTTCCTGCTCCTCACCTCTATTTCCTTCAGCTACTTCCTGCTCCTCACCTCTATTTCCTTCAGCTACTTCCTGCTCCTCACCTCTATTTCCTTCAGCTACTTCCTGCTCCTCACCTCTATTTCCTTCAGCTACTTCCTGCTCCTCACCTCTATTTCCTTCAGCTACTTCCTGCTCCTCACCTCTATTTCCTTCAGCTACTTCCTGCTCCTCACCTCTATTTCCTTCAGCTACTTCCTGCTCCTCACCTCTATTTCCTTCAGCTACTTCCTGCTCCTCACCTCTATTTCCTTCAGCTACTTCCTGCTCCTCACCTCTAGTTCCTTCAGCTACTTCCTGCACCTCACCTCTATTTCCTTCAGCTACTTCCTGCTCCTCACCTCTATTTCCTTCAGCTACTTCCTGCTCCTCACCTCTAGTTCCTTCAGCTACTTACTGCTTCTCACCTCTATTTCTTTCAGCTACTTCCTGCACCTCACCTCTATTTCCTTCAGCTACTTCCTGCTTCTCACCTCTATTTCCTTCAGCTACTTCCTGCTCCTCACCTCTATTTCCTTCAGCTACTTCCTGCTCCTCACCTCTATTTCCTTCAGCTACTTCCTGCACCTCACCTCTAGTTCCTTCAGCTACTTACTGCTTCTCACCTCTATTTCTTTCAGCTACTTCCTGCACCTCACCTCTATTTCCTTCAGCTACTTCCTGCTCCTCACCTCTATTTCCTTCAGCTACTTCCTGCTCCTCACCTCTATTTCCTTCAGCTACTTCCTGCTCCTCACCTCTATTTCCTTCAGCTACTTCCTGCTCCTCACCTCTATTTCCTTCAGCTACTTCCTGCTCCTCACCTCTATTTCCTTCAGCTACTTCCTGCTCCTCACCTCTATTTCCTTCAGCTACTTCCTGCTCCTCACCTCTATTTCCTTCAGCTACTTCCTGCTCCTCACCTCTATTTCCTTCAGCTACTTCCTGCTCCTCACCTCTATTTCCTTCAGCTACTTCCTGCTCCTCACCTCTATTTCCTTCAGCTACTTCCTGCTCCTCACCTCTATTTCCTTCAGCTACTTCCTGCTCCTCACCTCTAGTTCCTTCAGCTACTTACTGCTTCTCACCTCTATTTCTTTCAGCTACTTCCTGCACCTCACCTCTATTTCCTTCAGCTACTTCCTGCTCCTCACCTCTATTTCCTTCAGCTACTTCCTGCTCCTCACCTCTATTTCCTTCAGCTACTTCCTGCTCCTCACCTCTATTTCCTTCAGCTACTTCCTGCTCCTCACCTCTATTTCCTTCAGCTACTTCCTGCTCCTCACCTCTATTTCCTTCAGCTACTTCCTGCTCCTCACCTCTAGTTCCTTCAGCTACTTCCTGCACCTCACCTCTATTTCCTTCAGCTACTTCCTGCTCCTCACCTCTATTTCCTTCAGCTACTTCCTGCTCCTCACCTCTAGTTCCTTCAGCTACTTATTGCTTCTCACCTCTATTTCTTTCAGCTACTTCCTGCACCTCACCTCTATTTCCTTCAGCTACTTCCTGCTCCTCACCTTTCTCTTCATCTCACTCAATATGACGAGCTCTAAAGGTGTAAGGGTTAACCCCCCACACACACACACCCGTTGCTCCACTGTTGATTTAATCAAATGTAAGAAGGTAGTTTCTTCTTTTTAGACGTATATTTTATGTTGCACTGAAAAGAGGGCCTGTATTTGTGACGTTGTTTTCTCAGCAGATTTTTAATCTTAATTATGTCCCAGAAATACTGAGTTAGGGAAAAAAACACAAAGCTGCTCCTAAAAAACACTGAACATTTATGAGGCAGAGTTCTTTTAAAGTTGTTACACAACAACTTCTTTAAGTGCGTTAAATAATGTTTTTTTTTTTTGTCAAACAAAGTCAAGTAACAAAGCAAGAAGTGCCAAAATTTCACAAGAAACTACCAACAACCTCCTGTTAAAGTGTAGTTTGTGTAACTTTTTATCCTGCTGCCTGTTTTTTTTTTACATCTTGGTGTAACTTTCTCATGTTTACGTGTTTGTTTGAAACAAATACGCTCTTCAGATTGTACTCAAACTGTGTGAAACACTGAAAGTCACTCACCTGTGAGAGACCGAGCCGTTGTCCGACAGAAGGAGTTCTCCTGCTGAGCTCTTCGGTTTTCTGCCTTCCTCCTCCGGAGCTGTTTTCTCCTCGTCGGTCTTGTTTGGGAGGGACTGTGGCTTCAGCTTTTGTGTGCCTCTTGTTTTTCCTCCTCCTCCTCCTCCTTCGCTGGGGTTTCTCCACTTCGCGCAGGAGAAGGTGGCAGAGCTTCCATTCCCAGCACCAAAGTTAGGATGTTGCTTCGATGATTCCCAAAAAAGACTCTACGGCTGCAAAGCCGTGGGAATGTAAGCTGATAACGTAACACTGGTTCTGCTACAACAAGGACTTTGTTCTGCAGATGTAAAAATAGCAACGCATCAACTTTAAGGTAGTTATTTAATTAGGAAACTGTGGAAGGAGATGACCTTATGCTGGAGGTAAACTGGTTTTATTTTCACAACAGCACAGAAGATATGTGCTCTGAAAGCGCAGGTCTTATTTCCTGTAATTGATTCCTCCTGTTGTTGGTCTGAAGCTCAGAGTCTGAGTTTTTAAATTTCCACTTATTTCATCCTGATTATTATTATTATTATTATTATTGATCCTGTATTACATTAGGGGCCAAGATGGTGTAGAGGCAGGGCTGCCGACTTGGGACCCGAAGGACACAGGCTCAAACCCCGGCCCCGGCCACTACACACCTTGGGGTGTCTATAGCCGTTTACGCATTTGCCGGCCCTCCCCGGTCCCGCTCGTCTCTGGTTGGCCCAGAGCCAGCTCTGGCCCGCCCTCGTTGATTGCGCACTGTCCGGAGAGCAAGCCTTGAAGTGGGTGGGGTGTTCACTTGACGTGGGTGGGGTATTCACTTGACGTGGGTGGGCAGTTCTTACCGAAAAGCTCAGAATGCGAATTTTTGGAAAAAACGAAATAAATACTGAGTTTTCATGTGTTTTTTCACTACAGTTAGCAAGTTAAGCATATAAACACACGTTTCCGATCATTTTTATGCACTCAAAAGTAGTTTTTAGATGAAAATAGAGTGTTTTTAGGTGCGCTGGCGAAATTTACGAGCGGACTTCCGGGTTGCGAATTTTTGGAAAAAACGAAATAAATACTGAGTTTTCATGTGTTTTTTCACTACAGTTAGCAAGTTAAGCATATAAACACACGTTTCCGATCATTTTTATGCACTCAAAAGTAGTTTTTAGATGAAAATAGAGTGTTTTTAGGTGCGCTGGCGAAATCGCAGTTGATGACTCAACACGCAGCTAGTCACGCCCTCTGGTCTCGCCCCTACACGAAGCAGTCCAGCCCCTGCTGCAAACAACGAATCAAATGTGAGCAGTAAATGACGTGAAACTGGGCCCGTCGGGCCGCGGTCCGATGGAACCACGGTGGAGATGGTTCCAAAACGAGGGCGGAGCCGGGGAAAAAAAGGAAAATGCGGACACGCTGAACCCGGGTTAGAGGGCGGGGCGGGGCCACCCGGGCCTTTAAGGGCTGGTCAATGCGAAAACGGCTTATGAGTGCACACCTATTTCCCCAGCTCCCCGGGCGCTTTCTATGGCTGCTCACTGCACCACCTGGTGGTGGTTGGGTTGAATGCAGAGACGAATTTAGTCTTGTACGGGAAAACATACACAGATGACAAAAATTTGACATTTATTTATTTATTATTTTATTACTGTCTATAGTCATACTACTGTCTTTTATCTGCTAGTCTTTTATCTGACCTTTTTAATTTTGTACTGTATTTTATTTTTTACTGTATTTTATGTTTATGTACAGCACTTTGGTCCTACTGTTTTATAAAGTGCTTTAGAAATAAAGTTGGTATGGTATGGTATGGTACTGTTTACATTTATCACTACTGTTTACATTTACACTACTTTTTATATCCACACTACTGCTGCTGATATATATATTCTTTTTACTAGCCTTATTGCATATGACACTTTACCTCTATACCAATATCAAATACCTCATACATACAGTATACTGTGTACTGTACATAAACTTCATATGCTGCTTTATCACTTTATTACAAATGACAATGTCAGAACCTTCATTTTATTTTAGAGATATACTTTTTACACTTTTATACTACTATGAAAAAACTCAGGACAGTATTACACTTTTTATTATTTCATTTTATGCTTATGTTTATTAAATGTTTCAGTGTTTTAGTGTTTAAATGGTTACTGTTGCACCGAGGGACTGAGAGAAATGCAATTTCAATCCTGTGTATGTCCTGTACATATTGCAGTTTTGACAATAAAGTTGACTTTGACTTTTGACTTGACTGATATTGTTTGACAGAGTTTCTCGGCAGGTGAAGAGCCGGATGGTCTCTGTATGATACAGTGATGTAAATAAAGTTAAAGCTAAGTTTCTTAAAGGAATGTGTTTTTGTTTTTATCCTCTCATCAGTTGTCGCCACGCCACCATCTCCAAGTTTTTCGGGGACAAGACGCCGAACTGCGCCGGCGCCTGCGACTTCTGCCAGAACCCCCGACTTGTCCGAGCCCAGCTGGACAGAGCGGCCACGCACAGCCTCAGGACCCAAGCAGCTCCGAGCACCGAGGCCACAGGCCCATTTGGGTTCCAGCCGGGCTCTTACGAAGGAGGGAAGAGCGGCTACGGCTTCGAAAGGCAGGACGAGCTCCTCTGAAATGTGGAAGTGATGCGTCCCCTGCAGTGTAGATTCATAGTGACGTGGTGATCCTGTCGTTTCTCCCAGCAGGTGTGATGAAAGCGAGGGAGGAAGTGGTGACGATGAAAACAGGAAGAGGAAAAAGGAGTTTTCACACCTCTTCAAGAAGCAAATGAACCTCAGGAAGGTGGTTCGGGATTCTCAGCACACACGCCGTCACTGAAATGTTGTGTTGCAGACACGACCTGGCAACGCAGTGTCAAATAAGAGCTGCATATCTCATAAATCCATACTTTGTGGAACATGGTGAACATATCAAATGTTTAAGTTAAAACAAAACTTCAACAAAGAAGGTCATTTTTGAGTAGGATGGCAGCAACTGGTTCATGTTTCTCTCTGAAGCGTCTCTGCTTCAGTCTAAACATCTGGAACTGAGCAGAGCAGCTGCTGGAGGCTTTTGGAGCAGAACATTTTTTTCATTCTTGACTAATGCAGGATTCTAGACATTCAGCGGTCCTGGGTCTTCTTTGATGGGTTTTTGTTTCAATGTTTGCCAAATGTTTTCGGCTGGTGCGAGGTCTGGACTGCAGGCAGGTTAGTTTAGCAGCTGGACTCTTCTACTATGAAGACACGTTGATCGATGCTGCGCTGGCTTGCTGTGATGTACAAGAACTTCTCTGAAATAAACATCTGGATGAGATTATATCCTCTAAATCTCATCTGCATTAATGGTGCCTTTCCATATGTGTAGGCTAATGGAGCGGGAGGCACTAATGCACCCCCATACCATCAGAGAGGCAGGATTTTGAACAGTGTGCTGATAACAGGCCAGAGTATTCTTCTCTTCAGTACAAACAAATTTTTTTAGTTTAATTTTGACCAAAGAAAAGTTTTCCACTTTGCCTGAGTCCATTTTGAATGAACTTTGGTCCAAAGAATTTAGCTGAGTTCCTAGATGGTGTTCACATTATGGCTTCTTTGCACGATAGAGCTTTAAGCAGCATGTGTGGAAGTGTTTCTGAGCCAGTGCAGCAATGAACAGAACATCAGACCTGGCCTTTGGGGCCTCAAATACACAACTCATCCAGCATGGACCAGTAAGGATCGTTCCCTGAGCTCAGGTTCCTCCAGATTTCTGAACTCATTGGATGTTATTAGCTGTGAATGATGGGATATTCAAAGTCTTCCTTGTTGATGAACATTATTCTTAATAGCTCCACTAATTTAACAGTTTCTCACAAACTTCTGAACCTTTGCCCGTCTTTACTTCTGAGAGCTTCAAGCTCCACTGACATGTTCTTTTAACTTTTCAAAAAATGGCACAACATATATAAATATTAAGATAGACCTCTGACCGTTTTTGCTAAAATAATGTTCAATGAATGAAATTTCCTCTCAAAATATTTTAAATTTAGCGCCGTTTTTTTAGACCGTAAATCCGGATTTTCCGGTCACGTGTCAGCAGAACCGATCTGACGTCACGTCCGATACTGAACTCTGCTCAAACCGTACATTGAATGGACAAAAATATAAACGCATCCGTCGAATTTAGCCAATTAAAACTACATTTTAGCGATTTGACTTCAGTTTGGGGAAAAAAAAGTTATTTTGAGTGATGCACAACGAACGGAAAGGTTTATATTCTCCGTGTTGCTTCTGTAAGAGTTATCACGATAGCTCTGCTGCCATCTGGTGCTCAATGTGAAACCTCCCTTGAAAAAAAAAAGCAAAACGGAGAATATAAACCTTTCCGTTCGTTGTGCATCACTCAAAATAACTTTTTTTTCCCCAAACTGAAGCCAAATCGCTAAAATGTAGTTTTAATTGGCTAAATTCGACGGATGCGTTTATATTTTTGTCCATTCAATGTACGGTTTGAGCAGAGTTCAGTATCGGACGTGACGTCAGATCGGTTCTGCTGACACGTGACCGGAAAATCCGGATTTACGGTCTAAAAAAACGGCGCTAAATTTAAAATATTTTGAGAGGAAATTTCATTCATTGAACATTATTTTAGCAAAAACGGTCAGAGGTCTATCTTAATATTTATATATGTTGTGCCATTTTTTGAAAAGTTAAAAGAACATGTCAGTGGAGCTTTCAGCCTCTAACATGCTCTTTTTAGACCCACTCCTCTCCTGACCTGCAGTTACAAAATGCTCCTCCTGCTGGTTCTTAACTTTTGTTGCCACCATCCAGTTGTATTTGAGGTGTGTTGCTGACATCGGGTTACCTTATTTTTTCTCCTAAAAATGGTACCATTTCTTACTTTAAACATTTGTTATGTTTACTTTGTTCCATTGTGAATGAAACCGTTTTATGCAGTTTTCAAATCATCGCATTCTGTTTTGGTGAACATTTTTACACATCTAAACTTTTATTGAAATCACGCCTATAAAAAAAAACTTAATTAATTATTGCCCACCACCAGAAAATACTTTGTGTGTTTGTGCTGGTCTGCGCTGGCTTGTCTGTTAGCAAAATACAGTAGTCCCTCATTTATCATAGGGGATCTGTACCCTGTAGCCCTGTGATAAGTGAAAAACCACAAAGTTGGAAGAGTAGTACAAGTATTAAGTAGTAGTTTATTTATTTATTTATTTATATATATATATTTATATATATATATATATATACACATACATACATACACACATACACACACACACACAGGTAGTCCCAGACTTACGAGCGAGTTCCGTACCTACGGGCCGCTCGTATATCGAAAATTCGTAAGTAGGATCACCAAAAAAAAAATGTATTTAAAAAAATAAATAAATGAATACATGTACAGTACTGTACAGTCACCAAGCACTTAGCCTATCCTAACACAGTTTTTAAAGATGAAGGAGTGAGTTGAATTGTCTCCCTTTCACATAAAGGGAGCTAGCTCCCTTTATGGGAATGGAGCCTGCAGGGAGGAGGGAGACAATTCAACTCACTCCTTCATCTTTAAAAACTGTGTTAGGATAGGCTAAGTGCTTGGTGACTGTACAGTTCTGTACATTTATCTATTTATTAAAAATATACAGTATATATTTTATTTATTTATAAATAGATAAATGTACAGTACAGTACTGTACAGTCACCAAGCACTTATGGTGTAGTTACACCGAACAGCTTTTCAACCTCCAAAAAGCTCGACACGCACGCAAGTGGACGCACTTGTGAATGCAGCATGTTCGGAGCTGAACGCCAGAACGCGAAACAGCTGCTGGGTGTGTGGGAGGAGCTTACCGGTATACAGAGCCCTGCGCACAGAGTCTTGCGCACTCCGCCAGGCGAGGAGCCTTTTATTTCCGTCTCTGTGGAGCACACTTGACTGGTCGTGAAGGACTTGTCGCGAACACACAGCTACAATGAGTTTCTCTTCCATAGTACACGACTCGCGGGTCTTTTCTGTGACCAACAAACAATACGTCACATAGTGCGCGCGCACCCTCATTTCCGCGTCACACAGGGACTCTCGCGCTCTCTTCTCCTCCTCTCTTCTCCTCCTCTCTTCTCCCCCCGACACTCCCTGATTGGTTGACACACCAACCAATCAGGTAGAGTTGAGCGGCGTTTGAAAGTTTGAACCGCGAAATCTTCAGCATGTTGAATGCGCGGTTTGGAGGCTGACGCCGGTTCACGTGCACGGAAAAACGCTTCTCAGCACGCTCAACACGCACGCGACCTGACGCCAGACGCCAGGAGGTGCCTGGAAGCGCGTCCACCATTGACTTTACATGTAAACTGGACGCTCCTGCTGCTCAAACGCTGCTTGGTGTGACTACACCATTAGCCTATTCTAACACAGTTAAGGTGTCAGTTGAATTGTCTCCCTCCTCCCCAGCAGGCTCCATTCACATAAAGGGAGCTACTTTCACTTTATGTGAAAGGGAGACAATTCAACTCACTCCTTCATCTTTAAAAACTGTGTTAGGATAGGCTAAATGGTAAATGGAGCTTATTTATATAGCGCTTTCCAGCCCCCTGTGAGGAGCCCCAAAGCGCTTTACAATACCAACCATCCACCCATTCATTCAGACATTCATACACCGGTAGCTTGTCTGTTAGCAAAATACAGTAGTCCCTCATTTATCATAGGGGATCTGTACCAGTTGTCGAGCTAAGTTCTTGGTGACTGTACAGTACTGTACATGTAGTCATTTATAAAAAAATATATATATTTTTTTTTTATGAGATGCATATTCGTAAGTCCGGAACCTCGTAAGTAAGAGCGCTCGTAAGTCGGGGACTTGCAATATTCTAAACTATGTTTCTAAACTCTAAAATGCTCTAATAGAGCACAGCATGTCGTGATTTCAGCTCCCTGCCTGGCTGCACTCTCGGCCATGCCCACTTCTTCGCTCTACATGGAGATCTGCTGATCAGCTGCAGGAGGAAACTTCTCCTACAGCTGTGGGCTGCACACAGGTGCTAAATCATTTAAAATTATTTATTTTAAATTAAAATTCCATGCCGATCGTGCAGCTCATCCCATCAATCAGCCATTTGTGTGTCATGTCCCATCTGGTTCTGAAAAACCACGATAGAGCGAGTCTGCGAAAAACGAACCGCGAAGTAGCGAGGGACTACAGTATTGTATTTCACAACCCCCTGGACGGATTGAAAGCAATCGTCTTATGGTTTACAGAGTCAACCTGACTCAAGATGGCTGCCACAATTAGTCCAACTTAGCAAACAGAAATGGCTACAGCTCAGCCATTTTTAGCAGATAATGAGGTAGGATTTAGTTTGGTAGTTAGCTGAGAGTCATCCTCTGCGCACAAACACAAGGTCCTTCCTCTGAAGAGAATGAATAGCAGTGAACTGAATCCAAATATGAGTCATTACAACGTCACATTTGTTTTGCGTGTCTACACGTCTGTATTCCAGCTGTTGGCAGCAGGAGCTCGACACAGCCCCTGTATTTGTGCTTTTCTTGGTTAATCACTCCCACGTGTCTGGAAGTGGCACATCTGAGGGAAACTGTTCCTCGGCGGCTCCAAGAGGAGTCTGGCCAAAGCGTTTACGGCAGAACATGTAAAACATTAACCACATCATGACCGAGCGCCGGAAAAACAACAAGTAAACTTGATGGTGGAACTCAAGAAGAACCCTGGAAACTTGGGTTTAGAGCATTTTAGTGGAGAGCTTGAGCACGTACAAAGAAATGCATATTGCCTAATCAGTGGCTTGTGCTGTTTCCTCAGAGCTTCAGCAG
>JBBPBX010076344.1:0-17134 GCA_038048925.1 Garcialebias charrua | reverse complement strand
CTGTCAGGTTCCTCTGGTGTTAGACCCACGTGCAGGAAAGCGAACGAGGCAGGAGTTTAAAATAATAATAATTTATTTTAAACAAAAATGCTGTCAGGGCAGCCAAAAACTCACTCTGGTAAACTGGAGCAGAAACAGAGAAGGACATCAGAGTGGAGAGGTGAGGACTGAATTGTCTGTGTGAACAGAACAATGACCGGACACAAAGTGGAGGAGATGAAGGCTTTTTATAAGGCAGAAAGAGAGTGAGTAATGAGTTCAGCTTGGCAGGTGGCTGATGAGACAGGTGTGAATGATTAAGGCTACAGGCTTGAGCACAGAGAGACAGATTGAAAAGTGAGTGGGAAAATGACAGAGACTGAATGAGATAAACAGGAATCAAAGCTCAGAATGACAAAATGAAGACAGGAGGAAAACACAAATAAACATAAAGAAACAGACAGGGACAGAGTCTGACATAACCCCCCCCCTCAAGGGTGGCACCTGACACCCCTAAGACGGACCCCACAAGAACAAGGGCGGGCGGAGGGAGGCAACAGGCAGGACGGCGGGCCAACATCAGCCAGATCCGGGGGGCGCCCAGGAGGTCGCCCATCACCATCAGCCAGATCCGGGGGTCGCCCAGAAGGTCGCCCATCACCAACAGCCAGATCCGGGGGGCGCCCAGGAAGCCGCCCATCACCACAGTCGTCGGCCGGAACACCGTCGTCGGCCGGAACACCGTCGTCGGCCGGAACACCGTCGTCAGAGCCCTCTGAGACGTTGTCAGGCGAGGAGACGTCGTCAGAGCCCTCTGAGACGTTGTCGGGCGAGGAGACGTCGTCAGAGCCCTCTGAGACGTTGTCGGGCGAGGAGACGTCGTCAAAGCCCTCTGAGACGTTGTCGGGCGAGGAGACGTCGTCGGGACCCTCGTCGTCGGGCTCCTCTGAGACGTCATCCGGGTCGGGCCCCTCTGAGACGTCGTCGTCTGGACCCTCGTCGTCGGGCCCCTCTGAGACGTCGTCGTCTGGACCCTCGTCGTCGGGCCCCTCTGAGACGTCGTCGTCTGGACCCTCGTCGTCGGGCCCCTCTGAGACGTCGTCGTCTGGACCCTCGTCGTCGGGCCCCTCTGAGACGTCGTCGTCTGGACCCTCGTCGTCGGGCCCCTCTGAGACGTCGTCGTCTGGACCCTCGTCGTCGGGCTCTGAGGAGACCACCGTCGAGACTGCAGGCGAGGAGACCACCGTCGAGACTGCAGGCGAGGAGACCACCGTCGAGACTGCAGGCGAGGAGACCACCGTCGAGACTGCAGGCGAGGAGACCACCGTCGAGACTGCAGGCGAGGAGACCACCGTCGAGACTGCAGGCGAGGAGACCACCGTCGAGACTGCAGGCGAGGAGACCACCGTCGAGGCTGCAGGCGAGGAGACCACCGTCGAGGCTGCAGGCGAGGAGACCACCGTCGAGGCTGCAGGCGAGGAGACCACCGTCGAGGCTGCAGGCGAGGAGACCACCGTCGAGGCTGCAGGCGAGGAGACCACCGTCGAGGCTGCAGGCGAGGAGACCACCGTCGAGGCTGCAGGCGAGGAGACCACCGTCGAGGCTGCAGGCGAGGAGACCACCGTCGAGGCTGCAGGCGAGGAGACCACCGTCGAGGCTGCAGGCGAGGAGACCACCGTCGAGGCTGCAGGCGAGGAGACCACCGTCGAGGCTGCAGGCGAGGAGACCACCGTCGAGGCTGCAGGCGAGGAGACCACCGTCGAGGCTGCAGGCGAGGAGACCACCGTCGAGGCTGCAGGCGAGGAGACCACCGTCGAGGCTGCAGGCGAGGAGACCACCGTCGAGACTGCAGGCGGTGAGACCACAGTGGTTGGCACCAAGGGCAGGGCAATAGTTTGCAGGAGACGAGAGTGTGACCTTTCTCTCTCGGTCCAGGCTTCAGCAAACAGTCCAAACAGCCATGGGTCATCACCTACTATCTCCAACCGGGTAAACACCTGTATAAAGTCATCACTGGCCACCAACCTCTCCTGTAGATCATAGGAAGTGGCCACAGTGTCAATATATTTACGGGCAGTGTTGGGGTAGTTACCCAAAATAAGTAATTAGTTACACATTACTAGTTACTTTTTAAAAAAGTAACATATTACACTACTTAGTTACTCAGTTCTGAAAGTAACTTAGTTACATTACTTTTGGATTACTCTAATACCTGAGATTTAACCTGTATTAATTTTTATCTTTCAATAATGATATTAGAGATCTTTTTGACACTCATTTTTGATGAAAAAGTAAAACAGCAGTGCTACATAACAAGCACAATGCATATGTAAATGTGCCATTCAAAAGGTATGACAATATCAAAATGTAAAACTTCTGTTTTAAAAAAATAAAACAGAACAGACAGGTTTACAAGAAATCTAAAATAACTACCTATCAGCCTCTTTCAAACCAGTTATGTGATCACAATCTGACAGGCTTACCTTTGTGCTTGACGGATTTTTCATGCTGACGGACATCGTTCCTTCCCCCATGAGAGAGAGACACTAAAGTCGCGGTTACAAATCTTAAAAAACGCGTAATAAACTTTAGGAAAGTAAATTCGCTGTCCCATTTTTCAACATATTTACACGAAGTCTTAACTTTTTTGGCAGGGACGCGTCCTCTCTCGTTACATCCATCTCTGTGTTTTTCCGGGTTTGTTCTCGACCGCGCCAGCCCCAACATCGCGAGAACTGCCACCGAGGCTTACTGCAGGTGGCAGTTCTCGCGAGGCTAGTGACAGAGGCCGTATGTCTATGTACCTTTATATGTCTATGTACGTTGACGTATGACGTTCCGACGTCATCGCGTACGTCTTTGTTTTCCCCACGTGACAGTCTGCTCCATAGATATCTATATATAATGTCTATGGTCCGCTCCGTCGTCCTCGTACCACAACTATTCTCCGAAAGGTAAATAAAATAAATAAATAAAACTATTCTCCGAAAGGTCCTGATTGTAACGCAAGTAACGAATGTAAGGTTTTGTTAGTAACTGTAATATATTACAGGCATTTTCAAAGTAGTGCGTTACACTACTACGTACTGAAAAATGTAATGTCATTACTGTAACGCGTTACTAAGTAACGCGTTACACCCAACACTGTTTACGGGTTACCCGGTGGAGTTGGTCCCATTCTGAGCAGCGCTCGGTACTGTTCACAAAAACTGCTGGGTCTGGGTCTGTTCCGGTCATTCTGTCAGGTTCCTCTGGTGTTAGACCCACGTGCAGGAAAGCGAACGAGGCAGGAGTTTAAAATAATAATAATTTATTTTAAACAAAAATGCTGTCAGGGCAGCCAAAAACTCACTCTGGTAAACTGGAGCAGAAACAGAGAAGGACATCAGAGTGGAGAGGTGAGGACTGAATTGTCTGTGTGAACAGAACAATGACCGGACACAAAGTGGAGGAGATGAAGGCTTTTTATAAGGCAGAAAGAGAGTGAGTAATGAGTTCAGCTTGGCAGGTGGCTGATGAGACAGGTGTGAATGATTAAGGCTACAGGCTTGAGCACAGAGAGACAGACTGAAAAGTGAGTGGGAAAATGACAGAGACTGAATGAGATAAACAGGAATCAAAGCTCAGAATGACAAAATGAAGACAGGAGGAAAACACAAATAAACATAAAGAAACAGACAGGGACAGAGCCTGACATAACCCCCCCCTCAAGGGTGGCACCTGACACCCCTAAGACGGACCCCACAAGAACAAGGGCGGGCGGAGGGAGGCAACAGGCAGGACGGCGGGCCAACATCAGCCAGATCCGGGGGGCGCCCAGGAGGTCGCCCATCACCATCAGCCAGATCCGGGGGTCGCCCAGAAGGTCGCCCATCACCAACAGCCAGATCCGGGGGGCGCCCAGGAAGCCGCCCATCACCACAGTCGTCGGCCGGAACACCGTCGTCGGCCGGAACACCGTCGTCGGCCGGAACACCGTCGTCAGAGCCCTCTGAGACGTTGTCAGGCGAGGAGACGTCGTCAGAGCCCTCTGAGACGTTGTCGGGCGAGGAGACGTCGTCAGAGCCCTCTGAGACGTCGGGCGAGGAGACGTCGTCAAAGCCCTCTGAGACGTTGTCGGGCGAGGAGACGTCGTCGGGACCCTCGTCGTCGGGCTCCTCTGAGACGTCATCCGGGTCGGGCCCCTCTGAGACGTCGTCGTCTGGACCCTCGTCGTCGGGCCCCTCTGAGACGTCGTCGTCTGGACCCTCGTCGTCGGGCCCCTCTGAGACGTCGTCGTCTGGACCCTCGTCGTCGGGCCCCTCTGAGACGTCGTCGTCTGGACCCTCGTCGTCGGGCCCCTCTGAGACGTCGTCGTCTGGACCCTCGTCGTCGGGCCCCTCTGAGACGTCGTCGTCTGGACCCTCGTCGTCGGGCGTCTGAGGAGACCACCGTCGAGACTGCAGGCGAGGAGACCACCGTCGAGACTGCAGGCGAGGAGACCACCGTCGAGACTGCAGGCGAGGAGACCACCGTCGAGACTGCAGGCGAGGAGACCACCGTCGAGACTGCAGGCGAGGAGACCACCGTCGAGACTGCAGGCGAGGAGACCACCGTCGAGACTGCAGGCGAGGAGACCACCGTCGAGGCTGCAGGCGAGGAGACCACCGTCGAGGCTGCAGGCGAGGAGACCACCGTCGAGGCTGCAGGCGAGGAGACCACCGTCGAGGCTGCAGGCGAGGAGACCACCGTCGAGGCTGCAGGCGAGGAGACCACCGTCGAGGCTGCAGGCGAGGAGACCACCGTCGAGGCTGCAGGCGAGGAGACCACCGTCGAGACTGCAGGCGAGGAGACCACAGTGGTTGGCACCAAGGGCAGGGCAATAATTTGCAGGAGACGAGAGTGTGACCTTTTCTCTCTCGGTCCAGGCTTCAGCAAACAGTCCAAACAGCCATGGGTCATCACCTACTATCTCCAACCGGGTAAACACCTGTATAAAGTCATCACTGGCCACCAACCTCTCCTGTAGATCATAGGAAGTGGCCACAGTGTCAATATATTTACGGGCAGTGTTGGGGTAGTTACCCAAAATAAGTAATTAGTTACACATTACTAGTTACTTTTTAAAAAAGTAACATATTACACTACTTAGTTACTCAGTTCTGAAAGTAACTTAGTTACATTACTTTTGGATTACTCTAATACCTGAGATTTAACCTGTATTAATTTTTATCTTTCAATAATGATATTAGAGATCTTTTTGACACTCATTTTTGATGAAAAAGTAAAACAGCAGTGCTACATAACAAGCACAATGCATATGTAAATGTGCCATTCAAAAGGTATGACAATATCAAAATGTAAAACTTCTGTTTTAAAAAAATAAAACAGAACAGACAGGTTTACAAGAAATCTAAAATAACTACCTATCAGCCTCTTTCAAACCAGTTATGTGATCACAATCTGACAGGCTTACCTTTGTGCTTGACGGATTTTTCATGCTGACGGACATCGTTCCTTCCCCCATGAGAGAGAGACACTAAAGTCGCGGTTACAAATCTTAAAAAACGCGTAATAAACTTTAGGAAAGTAAATTCGCTGTCCCATTTTTCAACATATTTACACGAAGTCTTAACTTTTTTGGCAGGGACGCGTCCTCTCTCGTTACATCCATCTCTGTGTTTTTCCGGGTTTGTTCTCGACCGCGCCAGCCCCAACATCGCGAGAACTGCCACCGAGGCTTACTGCAGGTGGCAGTTCTCGCGAGGCTAGTGACAGAGGCCGTATGTCTATGTACCTTTATATGTCTATGTACGTTGACGTATGACGTTCCGACGTCATCGCGTACGTCTTTGTTTTCCCCACGTGACAGTCTGCTCCATAGATATCTATATATAATGTCTATGGTCCGCTCCGTCGTCCTCGTACCACAACTATTCTCCGAAAGGTAAATAAAATAAATAAATAAAACTATTCTCCGAAAGGTCCTGATTGTAACGCAAGTAACGAATGTAAGGTTTTGTTAGTAACTGTAATATATTACAGGCATTTTCAAAGTAGTGCGTTACACTACTACGGTACTGAAAAATGTAATGTCATTACTGTAACGCATTACTAAGTAACGCGTTACACCCAACACTGTTTACGGGTTACCCGGTAGAGTTGGTCCCATTCTGAGCAGCGCTCGGTACTGTTCACAAAAACTGCTGGGTCTGGGTCTGTTCCGGTCATTCTGTCAGGTTCCTCTGGTGTTAGACCCACGTGCAGGAAAGCGAACGAGGCAGGAGTTTAAAATAATAATAATTTATTTTAAACAAAAATGCTGTCAGGGCAGCCAAAAACTCACTCTGGTAAACTGGAGCAGAAACAGAGAAGGACATCAGAGTGGAGAGGTGAGGACTGAATTGTCTGTGTGAACAGAACAATGACCGGACACAAAGTGGAGGAGATGAAGGCTTTTTATAAGGCAGAAAGAGAGTGAGTAATGAGTTCAGCTTGGCAGGTGGCTGATGAGACAGGTGTGAATGATTAAGGCTACAGGCTTGAGCACAGAGAGACAGACTGAAAAGTGAGTGGGAAAATGACAGAGACTGAATGAGATAAACAGGAATCAAAGCTCAGAATGACAAAATGAAGACAGGAGGAAAACACAAATAAACATAAAGAAACAGACAGGGACAGAGCCTGACATAACCCCCCCCTCAAGGGTGGCACCTGACACCCCTAAGACGGACCCCACAAGAACAAGGGCGGGCGGAGGGAGGCAACAGGCAGGACGGCGGGCCAACATCATCCAGATCTGGGGGGCGTCCAGGAGGTCGCCCATCGCCATCAGCCAGATCCGGGGGTCGCCCAGAAGGTCGCCCATCACCAACAGCCAGATCCGGGGGGCGCCCAGGAAGCCGCCCATCACCACAGTCGTCGGCCGGAACACCGTCGTCGGCCGGAACACCGTCGTCAGAGCCCTCTGAGACGTTGTCAGGCGAGGAGACATCGTCAGAGCCCTCTGAGACGTTGTCGGGCGAGGAGACGTCGTCAGAGCCCTCTGAGACGTTGTCGGGCGAGGAGACGTCGTCAAAGCCCTCTGAGACGTTGTCGGGCGAGGAGACGTCGTCGGGACCCTCGTCGTCGGGCTCCTCTGAGACGTCATCCGGGTCGGGCCCCTCTGAGACGTCGTCGTCTGGACCCTCGTCGTCGGGCCCCTCTGAGACGTCGTCGTCTGGACCCTCGTCGTCGGGCCCCTCTGAGACGTCGTCGTCTGGACCCTCGTCGTCGGGCCCCTCTGAGACGTCGTCGTCTGGACCCTCGTCGTCGGGCCCCTCTGAGACGTCGTCGTCTGGACCCTCGTCGTCGGGCCCCTCTGAGACGTCGTCGTCTGGACCCTCGTCGTCGGGCGTCTGAGGAGACCACCGTCGAGACTGCAGGCGAGGAGACCACCGTCGAGACTGCAGGCGAGGAGACCACCGTCGAGACTGCAGGCGAGGAGACCACCGTCGAGACTGCAGGCGAGGAGACCACCGTCGAGACTGCAGGCGAGGAGACCACCGTCGAGACTGCAGGCGAGGAGACCACCGTCGAGACTGCAGGCGAGGAGACCACCGTCGAGGCTGCAGGCGAGGAGACCACCGTCGAGGCTGCAGGCGAGGAGACCACCGTCGAGGCTGCAGGCGAGGAGACCACCGTCGAGGCTGCAGGCGAGGAGACCACCGTCGAGGCTGCAGGCGAGGAGACCACCGTCGAGGCTGCAGGCGAGGAGACCACCGTCGAGGCTGCAGGCGAGGAGACCACCGTCGAGACTGCAGGCGAGGAGACCACAGTGGTTGGCACCAAGGGCAGGGCAATAGTTTGCAGGAGACGAGAGTGTGACCTTTTCTCTCTCGGTCCAGGCTTCAGCAAACAGTCCAAACAGCCATGGGTCATCACCTACTATCTCCAACCGGGTAAACACCTGTATAAAGTCATCACTGGCCACCAACCTCTCCTGTAGATCATAGGAAGTGGCCACAGTGTCAATATATTTACGGGCAGTGTTGGGGTAGTTACCCAAAATAAGTAATTAGTTACACATTACTAGTTACTTTTTAAAAAAGTAACATATTACACTACTTAGTTACTCAGTTCTGAAAGTAACTTAGTTACATTACTTTTGGATTACTCTAATACCTGAGATTTAACCTGTATTCATTTTTATCTTTCAATAATGATATTAGAGATCTTTTTGACACTCATTTTTGATGAAAAAGTAAAACAGCAGTGCTACATAACAAGCACAATGCATATGTAAATGTGCCATTCAAAAGGTATGACAATATCAAAATGTAAAACTTCTGTTTTAAAAAAATAAAACAGAACAGACAGGTTTACAAGAAATCTAAAATAACTACCTATCAGCCTCTTTCAAACCAGTTATGTGATCACAATCTGACAGGCTTACCTTTGTGCTTGACGGATTTTTCATGCTGACGGACATCGTTCCTTCCCCCATGAGAGAGAGACACTAAAGTCGCGGTTACAAATCTTAAAAAACGCGTAATAAACTTTAGGAAAGTAAATTCGCTGTCCCATTTTTCAACATATTTACACGAAGTCTTAACTTTTTTGGCAGGGACGCGTCCTCTCTCGTTACATCCATCTCTGTGTTTTTCCGGGTTTGTTCTCGACCGCGCCAGCCCCAACATCGCGAGAACTGCCACCGAGGCTTACTGCAGGTGGCAGTTCTCGCGAGGCTAGTGACAGAGGCCGTATGTCTATGTACCTTTATATGTCTATGTACGTTGACGTATGACGTTCCGACGTCATCGCGTACGTCTTTGTTTTCCCCACGTGACAGTCTGCTCCATAGATATCTATATATAATGTCTATGGTCCGCTCCGTCGTCCTCGTACCACAACTATTCTCCGAAAGGTAAATAAAATAAATAAATAAAACTATTCTCCGAAAGGTCCTGATTGTAACGCAAGTAACGAATGTAAGGTTTTGTTAGTAACTGTAATATATTACAGGCATTTTCAAAGTAGTGCGTTACACTACTACGGTACTGAAAAATGTAATGTCATTACTGTAACGCGTTACTAAGTAACGCGTTACACCCAACACTGTTTACGGGTTACCCGGTGGAGTTGGTCCCATTCTGAGCAACGCTCGGTACTGTTCACAAAAACTGCTGGGTCTGGGTCTGTTCCGGTCATTCTGTCAGGTTCCTCTGGTGTTAGACCCACGTGCAGGAAAGCGAACGAGGCAGGAGTTTAAAATAATAATAATTTATTTTAAACAAAAATGCTGTCAGGGCAGCCAAAAACTCACTCTGGTAAACTGGAGCAGAAACAGAGAAGGACATCAGAGTGGAGAGGTGAGGACTGAATTGTCTGTGTGAACAGAACAATGACCGGACACAAAGTGGAGGAGATGAAGGCTTTTTATAAGGCAGAAAGAGAGTGAGTAATGAGTTCAGCTTGGCAGGTGGCTGATGAGACAGGTGTGAATGATTAAGGCTACAGGCTTGAGCACAGAGAGACAGATTGAAAAGTGAGTGGGAAAATGACAGAGACTGAATGAGATAAACAGGAATCAAAGCTCAGAATGACAAAATGAAGACAGGAGGAAAACACAAATAAACATAAAGAAACAGACAGGGACAGAGTCTGACATAACCCCCCCCCTCAAGGGTGGCACCTGACACCCCTAAGACGGACCCCACAAGAACAAGGGCGGGCGGAGGGAGGCAACAGGCAGGACGGCGGGCCAACATCAGCCAGATCCGGGGGGCGCCCAGGAGGTCGCCCATCACCATCAGCCAGATCCGGGGGTCGCCCAGAAGGTCGCCCATTGTTACGGCTGGCTCAGGCCGAACACATTAAATGGACAAAGGACACAAGAAGGCAGAATGTAAAAATAAAAAGCTTTATTGAAAACTGCCCGACTCCTCCCTCCAGGTGCGGAGTGCACCGTCTTCTGGCACAGGGCAACAAAAAGGGAGCAAAAATAGACAGACAAAAGTACAAATAATTGGTGGACAAGAGTGAGTCAGCCAAAAAGAATATAACGTCCCCAGCGTCGGCCCAACCCATAAAAACAGGGCCGTCGCAGCCTATCTGGAGACGGACTACCTGACCAAAAGGGGACCCTAGGGGTAAAAGAAAAACGATATAACTGGACTACCGATCTCACTCTGTCATTAGGCAAACCAACAAAAACTCCAAACAGCTCCAAAAAGCTCCAAAAGGCTCCAAACAGCTCAAAAAGCTCCAAACAGCTCCAAGCTCAATAATGTTCCTGGTTAAACCAGCTTAAACTAACCACACAGGTCAGCATCCCTGATATCAATTATCATTAGCAGGATCCTAATGTCATCAATGCAGCCTTCAGCTACCCAGTGCACTAAGCACAACAAAAGTCAAATGATGAGCAAACATTCCTAAGTGCATCAAGCACAGTCAAACTCCACAAACAAATGAGCTGACACAAATGCAACTAGCAGTCAAGACCAAACATGAGCTAGTAGCCACTCTTTAAGTGCATCTAGCAGTCAAGACCAAACATGAGCTAGTAGTTACTCTTTAAGTGCATCTAGCAGTCAAGACCAAACATGAGCTAGTAGTTACTCTTTAAGTGCATCTAGCACAGTCAGGACCAAACATGAGCAATCAGCTACTCACCAACAATCTTCTAGACAGAAGATCAAACTTCCTGACAGGGGCGGGCGGAGAACACCCCACAGTACCCAAACAGTACTCAAACAGTACCCAAACAGTACTCAAACAGCTCAGCAATAAAGCAACCAAACTCTGAGCTCACAACACTCCGCATTCAAGCACAGTCAACTTGAAGTATATATAGGCGTGGCTCTCAGGTGTTCCTGGCTGAACACACACAAGCCTGATCACAATCAGACTAATTAACCACACAAAAGCATGACTGCAGTCAACATACATAAGAACTAAAAGGTGTCAGCATTGGCAGCTTCCTCAGGATATGTAACACCTCCACCACCAGTGTTTTGTATGGGGGTGATGTGGATGTCAGGTGAAAACATCTCACATCCGCACATGCAAAATAAATAGGACCCTAGAGAGCAACAATGTAGCGGTTGCAACAGACAAACGGACTAAAAACATCATTAAAACTAGTCCGCCTAACCGCTAACATTATCAATGTCATGTTATCTTAAAATGTTCTGAAGCCAAACAGGCGACGCTTGTCTAGGCTTACTCTATAAGACTTATTTTTGTTAACAGACACCAAACCAACATCAACATCATGACCAAGGATGTCAGTGGGAGAGTGGATACTCTTCATAACAGCCAGAGGGAAACTGTCATTTTCTGCATGTGGCAGCTCCACCATGTCAGCTGCAACAGCACTGTTTCCAGCCACACTGTAAGCAGAGTAGAGACAGTTAGACTCAGAATCATTTGAAACATGTCCAATATAAGGCTGCAGCACTTCATTTCTCACAGACAGTGAAAATGTATTTTCTTCAGACCCATCTCTTGCTTTAGGTTGAGGCGACGGTCCCATGTCATCCACCACCACTTTCTCTTTGATTTCTGTAGTGGCAGAAACGGGACATAAAGGAGCAGGAGAATGTGTCACGTGTGGCTTCATCTCTCTTAGGCTCACTGGGACATCCTCTTCCTCAGAGCTAAATAAAAAACATTCCCTTAGTTCAAAGTCATCCTCCTTTAGCTCTTCTAAGTCTATTATGTCCTCATCTGACTGAACTATGGTTTGTTCAGTTTTAAGTTCAGTGTCAGGTTTAGTTTCATGTTCAGTGTCAAACATCTGTAAGAAACAGTCACCAAGATCGTCATCTACTTCTTGAAGATGAAGCAAGAGTTTCACTTCCTCCACTGGAATCGGTTTTGCTTCACAGTTCATCAGGGAGTTTTTACTCAAATTGATCTTGTCTTCTTCCTCCGGTAGATGTTCTTGAGGCGCCCCCTTCTGTTGAGGTGTGAGAGGCACCCGCATAGACACAGATGATGCATCAAAGTTAGGACATGCTAGGGCTGCTTGAGTGCAAAGCACTGGTGCAGTAACCACCGGATGACAGGCATGTTGAATTGTCAGCCTTCTCAGTCGTTCCAAATCCTCTTGTTCCTGAAGACGCTTAATTTCATCCAGAGCAGCTTGAAGTCTCTGTTGCTCAAGCTCTTGTTCTTTCAAGAGAGCTTGGTGTTTAATCATTAAGTTTCTTTTTTTAATTTCGAACTGCTCTAAAATAAGCTCTTTTTCTTTCCTTATTTGTTCATCGTGTTTTCTTTTTAAAGCAGCTTCATTTTCCTTTTCCTTTAGACGCTCTGTATCATTTACCTCAGGAAAAATGTCAAGCATAAATAATTTAGTCAACAGTTCACCTTTAAAATGTTTTTCATGAATGCGGCGTCTTATATCAATGTTGAAGTGTTCTGCCACACTCAACATTTGTTCTATAGTGCAGTCAGCAAAGACCTGCACCGTGGGCTGTTCAATAAATTTCTTCAAATTGAACTCCATGATGTGAACACAAACAGCTTTTAAGCTGTACCCCTCTTCTAAAGACTTTCACTGTAAACAACAGCAAAATCACAGCTGCATTTGAACGCAGCACAATCCAAAAAACACACACAGCTGCGTGTTTCAGCTCAATCAGCAACCAGGAGCTGGTCCTGTCAGCTCCAGAGAGTGCAAACTATAGCACACAGCTGTCAAAACACACCAAATGTAAAAAAGGAGCAATTATATTAACTGCGGTCCAAAAACACTTGGCTTCAAAAGACTTCACAACACTCTCAATATTTTAAGCACAAAAAACTCAATGTCTGCTCAAAACCAGAACAAACAACTCAATGTCTCAAAAATCCAGACAAGGACTCAAAAGGGATTCAAAAATCCAGACAAGGGCTCAAAAAGGATTCAAGATCCAGACAAGGAGTAAAAAAGGATTCAAGATCCAGACAAGGAGCAAAAGGAGAAGAAGGATCCAAGATCCAGACAAGGAGTCAAAAAGGATTCAAGATCCCGGACGAGCCCCCAAAATATGTTACGGCTGGCTCAGGCCGAACACATAAACGGGACACAAGACACAAGGAGGCAGAAGATAAATAAAAAGCTTTATTGAAAACTGCCCGACTCCTCCCTCCAGGTGCGGAGTGCACCGTCTTCTGGCACAGGGCAACAAAAAGGGAGCAAAAATAGACAGACAAAAGTACAAATAATTGGTGGACAAGAGTGAGTCAGCCAAAAAGAATATAACGTCCCCAGCGTCGGCCCAACCCATAAAAACAGGGCCGTCGCAGCCTATCTGGAGACGGACTACCTGACCAAAAGGGGACCCTAGGGGTAAAAGAAAAACGATATAACTGGACTACCGATCTCACTCTGTCATTAGGCAAACCAACAAAAACTCCAAACAGCTCCAAAAAGCTCCAAAAGGCTCCAAACAGCTCAAAAAGCTCCAAACAGCTCCAAGCTCAATAATGTTCCTGGTTAAACCAGCTTAAACTAACCACACAGGTCAGCATCCCTGATATCAATTATCATTAGCAGGATCCTAATGTCATCAATGCAGCCTTCAGCTACCCAGTGCACTAAGCACAACAAAAGTCAAATGATGAGCAAACATTCCTAAGTGCATCAAGCACAGTCAAACTCCACAAACAAATGAGCTGACACAAATGCAACTAGCAGTCAAGACCAAACATGAGCTAGTAGCCACTCTTTAAGTGCATCTAGCAGTCAAGACCAAACATGAGCTAGTAGTTACTCTTTAAGTGCATCTAGCAGTCAAGACCAAACATGAGCTAGTAGTTACTCTTTAAGTGCATCTAGCACAGTCAGGACCAAACATGAGCAATCAGCTACTCACCAACAATCTTCTAGACAGAAGATCAAACTTCCTGACAGGGGCGGGCGGAGAACACCCCACAGTACCCAAACAGTACTCAAACAGTACCCAAACAGTACTCAAACAGCTCAGCAATAAAGCAACCAAACTCTGAGCTCACAACACTCCGCATTCAAGCACAGTCAACTTGAAGTATATATAGGCGTGGCTCTCAGGTGTTCCTGGCTGAACACACACAAGTCTGATCACAATCAGACTAATTAACCACACAAAAGCATGACTGCAGTCAACATACATAAGAACTAAAAGGTGTCAGCATTGGCAGCTTCCTCAGGATATGTAACACCCATCACCAACAGCCAGATCCGGGGGGCGCCCAGGAAGCCGCCCATCACCACAGTCGTCGGCCGGAACACCGTCGTCGGCCGGAACACCGTCGTCGGATGGAACACCGTCGTCAGAGCCCTCTGAGACGTTGTCAGGCGAGGAGGCGTCGTCAGAGCCCTCTGAGACGTTGTCGGGCGAGGAGACGTCGTCAGAGCCCTCTGAGACGTTGTCGGGCGAGGAGACGTCGTCAAAGCCCTCTGAGACGTTGTCGGGCGAGGAGACGTCGTCGGGACCCTCGTCGTCGGGCTCCTCTGAGACGTCATCCGGGTCGGGCCCCTCTGAGACGTCGTCGTCTGGACCCTCGTCGTCGGGCCCCTCTGAGACGTCGTCGTCTGGACCCTCGTCGTCGGGCCCCTCTGAGACGTCGTCGTCTGGACCCTCGTCGTCGGGCCCCTCTGAGACGTCGTCGTCTGGACCCTCGTCGTCGGGCGTCTGAGGAGACCACCGTCGAGACTGCAGGCGAGGAGACCACCGTCGAGACTGCAGGCGAGGAGACCACCGTCGAGACTGCAGGCGAGGAGACCACCGTCGAGACTGCAGGCGAGGAGACCACCGTCGAGGCTGCAGGCGAGGAGACCACCGTCGAGGCTGCAGGCGAGGAGACCACCGTCGAGGCTGCAGGCGAGGAGACCACCGTCGAGGCTGCAGGCGAGGAGACCACCGTCGAGGCTGCAGGCGAGGAGACCACCGTCGAGGCTGCAGGCGAGGAGACCACCGTCGAGGCTGCAGGCGAGGAGACCACCGTCGAGGCTGCAGGCGAGGAGACCACCGTCGAGACTGCAGGCGGTGAGACCACAGTGGTTGGCACCAAGGGCAGGGCAATAGTTTGCAGGAGACGAGAGTGTGACCTTTCTCTCTCGGTCCAGGCTTCAGCAAACAGTCCAAACAGCCATGGGTCATCACCTACTATCTCCAACCGGGTAAACACCTGTATAAAGTCATCACTGGCCACCAACCTCTCCTGTAGATCATAGGAAGTGGCCACAGTGTCAATATATTTACGGGCAGTGTTGGGGTAGTTACCCAAAATAAGTAATTAGTTACACATTACTAGTTACTTTTTAAAAAAGTAACATATTACACTACTTAGTTACTCAGTTCTGAAAGTAACTTAGTTACATTACTTTTGGATTACTCTAATACCTGAGATTTAACCTGTATTCATTTTTATCTTTCAATAATGATATTAGAGATCTTTTTGACACTCATTTTTGATGAAAAAGTAAAACAGCAGTGCTACATAACAAGCACAATGCATATGTAAATGTGCCATTCAAAAGGTATGACAATATCAAAATGTAAAACTTCTGTTTTAAAAAAATAAAACAGAACAGACAGGTTTACAAGAAATCTAAAATAACTACCTATCAGCCTCTTTCAAACCAGTTATGTGATCACAATCTGACAGGCTTACCTTTGTGCTTGACGGATTTTTCATGCTGACGGACATCGTTCCTTCCCCCATGAGAGAGAGACACTAAAGTCGCGGTTACAAATCTTAAAAAACGCGTAATAAACTTTAGGAAAGTAAATTCGCTGTCCCATTTTTCAACATATTTACACGAAGTCTTAACTTTTTTGGCAGGGACGCGTCCTCTCTCGTTACATCCATCTCTGTGTTTTTCCGGGTTTGTTCTCGACCGCGCCAGCCCCAACATCGCGAGAACTGCCACCGAGGCTTACTGCAGGTGGCAGTTCTCGCGAGGCTAGTGACAGAGGCCGTATGTCTATGTACCTTTATATGTCTATGTACGTTGACGTATGACGTTCCGACGTCATCGCGTACGTCTTTGTTTTCCCCACGTGACAGTCTGCTCCATAGATATCTATATATAATGTCTATGGTCCGCTCCGTCGTCCTCGTACCACAACTATTCTCCGAAAGGTAAATAAAATAAATAAATAAAACTATTCTCCGAAAGGTCCTGATTGTAACGCAAGTAACGAATGTAAGGTTTTGTTAGTAACTGTAATATATTACAGGCATTTTCAAAGTAGTGCGTTACACTACTACGGTACTGAAAAATGTAATGTCATTACTGTAACGCGTTACTAAGTAACGCGTTACACCCAACACTGTTTACGGGTTACCCGGTGGAGTTGGTCCCATTCTGAGCAGCGCTCGGTACTGTTCACAAAACCTGCTGGGTCTAGGTCTGTTCCGGTCATTCTGTCAGGTTCCTCTGGTGTTAGACCCACGTGCAGGAAAGCGAACGAGGCAGGAGTTTAAAATAATAATAATTTATTTTAAACAAAAATGCTGTCAGGGCAGCCAAAAACTCACTCTGGTAAACTGGAGCAGAAACAGAGAAGGACATCAGAGTGGAGAGGTGAGGACTGAATTGTCTGTGTGAACAGAACAATGACCGGACACAAAGTGGAGGAGATGAAGGCTTTTTATAAGGCAGAAAGAGAGTGAGTAATGAGTTCAGCTTGGCAGGTGGCTGATGAGACAGGTGTGAATGATTAAGGCTACAGGCTTGAGCACAGAGAGACAGACTGAAAAGTGAGTGGGAAAATGACAGAGACTGAATGAGATAAACAGGAATCAAAGCTCAGAATGACAAAATGAAGACAGGAGGAAAACACAAATAAACATAAAGAAACAGACAGGGACAGAGCCTGACATATATATATATATATATATATATATATATATATATATATATATATATATATATATATATATATATATATATATATATATATATATATATATATATATATATATATATATATATATATAATATATATATATATATATATATATATATATATATATATATATATATATATATATATATATATATATATATATATATATATATATATATATATATATATATATATATATATATATATATATATATATATATATATATATATATATATATATATATATATATATATATATATATATATATATATATATATATATATATATATATATATATATATATATA
>JBBPBX010076342.1:0-17135 GCA_038048925.1 Garcialebias charrua | reverse complement strand
TACCTTGGATGTACGTGTGCACATAATCTGAAATGGAGCGCATGGACTGTCTCACTGCTTCGTCCTCAAATGCAAATGTGATTTGTCTTAAATGTGCTGCTGTAACGCACGGTTATCCTGCGAGTGCACCGGGTCCAGGTGAAGGAGCTCCTCATCACGGAGGCTCGACGCAGAGGTAAACTTGAATATCGGGGGAAACCGGTGCGTATCGTGGAGGATTACACCCCTGAAGTCCTTAACCAGCGCGTGGAATATAAGGAAGTGATGGCTGCGTTGTACTCTCTGGGTTTAAAACCTGCTCTGCTTTTTCCTGCTCGACTCCGCGTGACTTTACCTGATGGACACATAAAGTGGCTGGGCTCTCTGGAGGTGGCGCAGAAGTTCATAGACACCTTACCTCAGGCTTCACAGCGCAAGTAATATTTAACTTTTCTTTGACTGATGTGCAATGCGCTGTTCCCGCACTGGCTTTGATTATTACACTAAACTATTGTTTACATGAGGTGACGAACAGATGAGCAGGACTCTGCCCATACTCTCATTATCTGAGACTTTTTTAGTTTTTACTGCGGCTTTTTTGGTTTTGTATTTAAGCACATAAATAATTGAAGTATTCATGTATAAAAATGGGTGAAATATATAATGTTTTCAATATATTATTTTGAACTATTAACATTTTTCCTCTTCTCGTTTACCTGTTGACTATCTTGAGCTGAATCTTGGGTTAGTCCTGGATTGATTGATAATTAATTTGAGATTAGGATTAATTTAACTTTATGTTTGTATATGTGTGCGTGATTACCGGTACACATTTATGTGTATACATTTTTTGGCCTTGCATACTTTAAACTAGTTTGTGAGGTGCTTATAAAAAAAATAAAAAATAAAAATTTAACCCCCCTTTTATGATACTGGAGCCCTAGTTTAAAAGTTAGACAGGAGTTACCTCAGCCTTTACAGCGCAAGTACAGTAATATTTAACTTTTCTTTTGACTGATGTGCAACGCGCTGTTCCCGCACTGGCTTTGTCTATGTTTAGACTAAACTTTTCTTTACATGAGGTGACGAACAGATGAGCAGGACTCTGCCCATACTCTGATTATCTGAGACTTTCTTTTTTTTGGTGGGGCTTTTTGGTTCTGTATTTAGGCACATAAATAATTGAAGTAGGCCTATTCATGTATAAAAATGGGTGAAATATATAATGTTTTCAATATATTATTTTGAACTATTAACATTTTTCCTCTTCCTGTTTACCTGTTGACTATCTTGAATTGAATCTTGAATTGGTCTTGGACTGATTGAAGATTTAATTTAGGATTAGGATTAATTTAACTTTGTTTATATGTGTGTGCGTGATCACACATCTATGTGTACATTTTTGGCCTTGCATGAGGTGCTTATACATTTTTTTTCCCTCTTATGATACTGGAGCACTAGTTTAAAAGTTAGACAGGAGACTTATTTTTAATTTTTATGGAGCTTGCTGCTTCTGTTTTTTGCAGCTGTCCAGGGTGGGAAAGGGAGGGGGGTGGGGGGTCCATCACTGCCATTAATTTATATTTTCTTTCACTTTGCCAAGAACTGCACAGCCATCAACACATTAGACTGTATTACCTACCTTTCTTATACAAATTATTAGTAATATGAGTGGTCAGTTGGTGTTGTCAAGCTGGAACGTCAAAGGTTTGAACCACCCCGTCAAGAGAAGGAAGGCGCTTTCTCATTTAAAACAGTTATCAGGTACTCTTAATAGTTCCAGAAACTCGCCTTAAGCGCAGGGGTGACAGGGCGTTCTCTGTAGCAGGCCCAAGACTCTGGAACGAGTTACCGCTGCTCATCAAACAGGCCCCCTCCCTCTCGGTTTTCAAATCCCGGTTAAAAACTCACTACTACTCCATTGCTTTCAATGCCAGCTGATTTGTATTGGATCGTTTGATTTATGATCTGCAATGTTTTTATGTTTTTCGTGTTGTACTTCATTGTCTGTGTTGCCTGTTGCGTGTTTGTTTGTCCAGCACTTTGGTGTGGACTTGTTCCTGTTTAAAGTGCTTTATAAATAAAATGGTATGGTATGGTAGTTAAATACAGACATTGCTTTCCTGCAGGAGACTCACATTAGAAGTGACGATAGCAAATGATTACTGCAAACATGACATGGGCAGAGTTTCCATTCCTCCTTTCGAGCAAAGGCTCGGGGCGTCTCGATCCTCATCAGTCAAGACATTTCATTTGAACCTTTTCAAGTTAACTCAGATAAATATGGTCGTTTTGTGATTGTTTCCGGTAAATTGTACAACACACCAGTAGTGCTAGTTAACGTTTATGCCCCAAATACGGATGATGTTGGTTTCTTTGAGAAATTATTTTCACTGCTCCCGGACCTAAACACATACTCATTGATACTCAGTGGTGACTTGAATTGCTGGTTGGATCCAGTTTTGGACAGATCCTCTACAAACCCTGCCACAGCCAGCAGGTCGTCCCACACTATTCGTGCCTTTCTATCTAAGTATGGCCTGTGCGATGTATGGCGTTTTTTACACCCAGCTGAGAGAGAATATTCTTTTTTTTCTCATGTTCATCACTCATACTCGAGGATCGATTACTTTTTCATAGACAACAAACTTCTTCCCTCTGTCCGTGGCTGTGACTACCACAGTATTGTCATCTCAGACCATGCACCTGTCACTCTGTCTCTGTCCCTCCCTGACATTCCTATAAGGAGTAGACAGTGGAGATTCAATTCAACGTTACTGTCAAACAATGATTTTGTTACATTTATAGAAAAAGAAATAACCTTCTTTCTATCCATAAACAGAACTCCTGGGATCCCATTGTCAACCGTTTGGGATACCCTTAAGGCCTATCTTAGGGGACAAATCATTTCATATACCGCCCGGCTGAGGCAAAAATCTCAAAAAGAAAGAACTGATTTAGCCCAGCAGATAAAAGAAATTGATCAACAATATGCTCAAAACAAATGCCCTAATCTGTACAAAAAAAAAGTAGAACTCAAAACTAAGTTTGATTTATTGTCTACATACTCAATAGAACAATCACTTTTGAAAAGTAAATCATCATTTTACATACATGGAGAAAAGTCAGGAAAACTACTGGCAAATCAGTTGAAGGGTGCCATGGCTAAACAAATCATCCCTAAGATCCAATTAAAGAACGGCACCATAACTCTAGATCATTTACAAATTAACAGAGCATTTAAGGACTTTTATTCCCATTTATATACTTCAGAATCTCAAACCAACAAGAATTTATCTTCTCAGTTTTTCGAAAAGACCAATATGCCAAAACTCACACCCAATCTGAAAGATGCACTGGAGATCACAATATCCCTGACAGAAATTGTGTCAGCTGTATCGGTAATGCAGTCTGGCAAATGTCCGGGTCCTGACGGCTTCCCTGCTGAATTTTTTAAGAAATTTTCTCCATTACTTTCCCCACTCTTACACTCGGTTCTCTTAGAGTCGTTTGACCAAGGATCCCTTCCGAAATCTTTCTTAGAGGCCTGCATTACCCTCATTGCAAAGAAAGGAAAAGACCCAACTCACTGTTCCTCTTATCGACCAATCTCCCTTTTAAATACAGATGCCAAAATTTTAGCCAAAGTTCTTGCTCAAAGGTTGGAAAAGATCCTTCCTTTCATCATATCAAAAGACCAGACTGGATTCATTAAAGGCAGGCACTCCTTTTTTAATATCAGACGCCTTTTGGACATTATTTATTCTCCTTCGGATACTGTTCCTGAGTGTGTTATTTCCCTTGATGCGGAGAAAGCATTTGATCGGGTTGAATGGGACTACTTGTTTAATGTTCTTGACAAACTTGGTTTTGGCACCTGTAAGAATTAATGAGGAGGTCAATATTAATACTGACCTCTTTATCCTTAATTAATCTACTTATTCAGATTGAATAGTAAATTCACGGATTCTGTTCTTTTTCAGTTTACCCAATATCTCTGTGATCTTTATGATGGATAAATAAACAGAGCCATTAAGTGACAAAGACGTTAACTTAGTTTGATATGTCAAAGAGACACTATCATTTATTTAAAATAAATCAACTAAATTAACACCATTACACTTGATTGACATGATTTCACTTTCTTTCAAATTAAAACGTCAGCACACTTAAATTCAACACAACAGACTTCAATATTGGATGTTAACATATTTAGTCTGTGGGCTCTTTAAACTTAAAATAGTTTCCAGCTTAGATTGAGAGGGGAAAGAATAGGAGGAAAGATTTAAGAAGAAATTATCCTGAGCATGATACCAGAGTGACACTTCTCCTCCGACTTCTGCTAAAATCCAAGTACGTTTTGTAAACAGCTCTTTTACCTTTCGACGACAGTCTGATAAAGAGATGACACCAGCCTTCAGATGCACAGAGTCCTTAGTCCCAGCACGTCCAAAACTGGTTTTAGTTTACGTTTCAACGTCTCCTGGTTTTTGCGTTGGTCATCAGAGAATATGTCAGCTTCAGGCCTCTGACTTCAAGATAAACTTATTCCAAGAAGGAATAGACAAGGTTCTTGATCTTACGCTTGTTCGAAGTAGACTCATAACAGCCTGTTATCAGTCCTTAGCTGAAGACGCCGGTCGTTAGCTCTTGACCACACGTGTCCAGCTCTTAGGAAAGTTCACATCTCTTGAAGTTCCCAGCAACTCTCTGAAGCCTTTCAGCAAAAGCTTAGAACTTAAAGCAGGATCCAAGAGAGGAGTTCATTTGTCTTATCATACCCAAGGTTAAAACCAGCAGCAGAGAGAAATGTTTAGGAAAAAAGACAGATAACGCTGGAGCCTTGCTCATGAGACTGTCTCTGAGTTTCTAAACAAAACCGTCCGGTCTCTGTGACCCGAAGGCTTCACCTTTAAACACAGCAGTGCACAGTTTAACTCTTGGAGAATGACACAGCTTAAAAGCACACATCATGAAAATGACAAAAGTTATTCTTTTGATCACATTAGGATAAAATCAAAGATAGAAATAGTCTCTTTTGGTGACTATATTTATCAGATTATAGCTAAATGAATGATTTTGTAGTAAATGTCTTGCTTTACTGAGAGGTCAGTAAAGGTCATCACTGGACAGTTCAAAAACCTTAATTTGACCCTGGGTAGGTCCATTACATCTCCCCCCTTTTGGAAGCCATCGCCAGTCCTTGGGGATGGGGTCCAACACGAAAGGAAACCTTGAACTGTCTTTGATCTTGAAGTAATCCAGCAAGTGGAAAAGAAAAATCAAAAATTATAATCCCATAAAGTTTTTGGAAATTCCATACTGTTCGGAGGTAATCCCATTGCGAAAAGCTTTTAATCCCTTGGAAAACTGAGTCTGTTAACTCTTGGAAAACAAAGTCTGTGATCCTTTGGAAAACAAAGTCTTATAATCCACAGCGGTAATTCCACAGCAGTAAATTCCCAACGATTAGTTTTGTTGATTGATCAGCAACAATTGTTTTCATAATCAGCATGTAGAGGGGATCCCTCGATTGACGCAGAGGAGGCGGCCCTTGGACGAAGGTTGAAGACCAAGCGTTGGAGCTGCAGGTCCCCACATCGATGGTTGGTGGCTGGTTGGTTTCCAGTCAGTGCCACTCTGGTTCTATGTGTCATGCAATTATGTGGTTTTAGGTGGGCTTATGATTGGGATTTTACATTAAGCCTTACCTATATGCACCTGGTATGTAAGCTATCATGGTTTAGATCAGCTACAATTACCAATTAAGGGGTGGATCAATTCTGTAAAATTTAGATATAGGGATTTGTACCTATAAAATTTTGGAGGGCTTCTGTAACGAAGGCCTCTAATTCCAAACTATTCCTCCATTCATTACTTAGTTTAGGTTAAACTAAAATAAAAATGAAATATAGTTTGATCTAAATGTCTGTTGTCTTTTAGACGAACGACGTAGGATTTGGTATTCCTAATAAATTTTGAAGTCTATGGCGAGACTCATCAAAATGAATAGATAATCTAGAATAGAAACGATCGAATCGGTTCAATTTAGAAATTGTGAGACCAGTGTAGTTTATGGTACCTTGGGTAGCTTTAAACTACATTGACTCTTCAACGATTGCGATTTAACAAAATGAACTGCATGTTGGCATAGTTAAATCCATATCATTCATTAACCAATGTTAATATAAAACCTTTTTGGCTGGGAGTGTTCAGAACCAAACAGTATCTCAACTAATGACAACAGTAATGACTAAACAACAAGGAAACAACGTTTCACTGCTTCGACCCACTCTTGTCGTCAGATTCCAAAGTGCAACACACAAGCAAAACAGGTCTCAACTTTATGACCGAGGTCAAATCAAATCTCGTGGATTTAAACGGTTGTTAAGGTTAGTTTTTTGTTGTGGGTTTTAGACTTAGCGTTTCTAAGTTCAAGTTGGACAATGCGACTTATAGGGTGGGAAATATGGTAGTTTAAACCTGATTAGTTTATTTACTAACTTGTGTTTGTACGACCTTATTATCCCATGAAGTCGGTGAGTTTGTGAGATCTTTGTCTTTTGTGGAGTCATTGAACGCCTTGTAAGGTTTGATCTGATTTCGATGTACCCATTTAGCAATTGGCTCTTTGCGGCCTTTGCTGATTTTGATTTCGTAGACGACTGAGGACACTTTGTCTGTTATCAGATGAGGTCCAGTCCACCTGGGCATTAGTTTGCGGGCGAGAGTTCCGGTCTCGGACCCTCCTTTCCCGGTTGCTGGGGCGAACGTATAGTACCAGACTCTGTCTCCCACTTGGAGTTCATTGTGAGAGGCCTTCTGGTCATAGTACGCCTTGCGTCCTTCAGCGGACCTTTCCAGGTTTTTCTGGGCGAAAGCAAAAGTGTTTCTGAGGTGTACATTCAAATCTTTGTCTTTGGCATGGCCTAACATCACCCCCCTTTGGTCATGGGGGACCACGAGCACAGGTGAGGACGTCCGTCCATGGGCACAAGTTAGGATGCCACCGTTTAGTTTAAACTGTTCGCGCAGCTGAGAGAAGACGGTACACAGGAATCGTTTAGGTTTTGGCCAACGTATTTTCTTACGTTTACCTCTTTCCGTGTAATTCAGGTGTGTCACAACTGTCGGCGCAGTCGCAGGTGTGTCTGATTGTACAGACTGCGACGGGTCACTGTCGTTGTGTGTGTCTTCCCACTTCATGACTGAAGAGGAGCTCTTTGAGTCTGTAAAAACTATGTCACTTCTGACTAGTTCTAGACACAAATGTTCCTGAACCAAGGTTTCATCGAAAGCTTGGCTGATGGCTGAATTACCTGTCCCAGAGGACAGTACAGCGTCTGTGGTGTGGGATCCTCGGACCTCCACACAGTCTACTACCTGTGGTAGAGAGTGAGAGTACACCCCCCTTTTGTTGGAGGAGGGGTCCTCAAAATCTGTGACACTGAAATCCAAGTGACTGTCAGCATGTCGCGGACTGCCACTTCCAGGACTCACATGTCCTTGAACCAAGGTTTCATCGAAAGCTTGGCTGATAGCCGATTTACCTGTCCCAGGGGACAGTACAGCAACCTCGGTGTGGGGTCCTTGGATCTCCACACCTTTCTCTACCTGTGGTAGGTAATGTGAGTTTGCCCCCTTCTTGTCTGATGAGGGGTCCTCGTAATCTGCAACAATGATGTCCAAGTGACTGTCAGCGTTTGGATGACTGTCATTTTCTGGACTCAGATGCCCTTGAACCAAGGTTTCATTGAAAGCTTGGTTGATTGCCGAATTACCTGTCTCAGAGGACAGTACAGCGTCTTCGGTGTGGGATCCTTGGATCTCAACACCTTTCACTACCTGTGGTAGGCAGTGGTCAGGGAGTGCTGAATGTGTCAGCTCACAGAGGAGGTTCTCTTGTTGGACCGGAGTTTGGTCCAACTTTTGGGTCTCTTCTGTCTCACCTGTAGTTGAAGGTTCACTTACCGGGCTCTCGTCCTCGGATGAGGTGTCCCGTGTGTCCTTTGCGGTACCTGCGGTTAGGCAGTCTGTATCGCAACTAGGAAGCACTTTTATTGGCAGGGGTTTTCTCACTGTGCTCCACATTTTCCGTCGACCATAATCTATAATCGCGTTGAAGCGGTTTATAAAATCTTGGCCAACCAAAAATGGGAATGAGTCAAGTTTAGACACGTACACCGGGTGGTGTAGTGTCATTTCGCCAATCTTCATGTGAACCATAGCCATAGCTGTTAGGGTTGTTCTCGTCTCTGCGAGACCCTGTAGCTCAATAGCACATTTCTCAAAGGGTATTTGCCTGTCAACACCGTTAGCGGCGGTCCTCAGCTCCTCGAACAGCTTGGCCGACATAATAGTTATATCAGAACTGCCATCCAGGAGGGCTTCACGCTCAAGGACACCTTCCAGTGTGATAGGCAGGTAAGCTTTCTTAGCCACCCCCCTTTGTATAAAGTTACACAGAAACCTCACAGGTCTTGGCCCACGTTTCTGTTCACGTGTGACTCTGTCTGTGTAATCTTGTTTACTGTCAGCATCTTGTTGGCTGTCAGCATCATGACCTTCAGGATGTTGTTGTGTGTCAGCAATTGGTTTGCTGTCAACATCCATGGCAATGTTGGTAGTAGTGTGCGCTGAGTTATTTGTGTGCTCTGAGTCTTTGTGAAAGACAGTGCTACACATCGCTCCAGGTTGGTCAATGTTGATAGTGTCATTATCAATGATAACGCCACTCATTGTATCAGGTTGGTCAAGCACAGTAACATTCAAATCTACTGACAAACTACTTACTTCCTCTGTCTCTTCCGAGCATAGAGGTGTTGGGCCATCATTCCTGGACATTCGTGACTCTTTGCCTGTCTCGAACTGTTCTGTTCGAGGCGCGGGAGGTGCAGTTCCAAGGCTCGGGGGTGTCTGTTGGGACCACGCATAGTTACATGAGTATAGGTCCTCATCCTTCAATTTCTTTTGAAGTCCACCCACCGATGGACCTTGGTTTTCACCCATCTGGTTCGATCTGAACCGTTGTGGGTCTCTTAGAGAGTGAACACCTACCTTTTGTGGTTCGTTGCTTGTCTCAGATTTTTCAATCTGAGGTGCTTCAGGGGCGGGGCTCCCTTTAAACCATTTTGAGTCACTGTTCCAACTGGTACCAACTTTTTGTTGTATGTCAGTTTGACAATCTTGTTCATTCTTGCTAATATCATCCAACTCTTTTAACAATCGACGTATGTCCTTTGCCCCTTCCAAGGTCAGAGGGCCTTTGAGACGACGGTGTATCAATTCAATCTTTGCTTTGCGCAGCTGGTTATTGGTGTGCGCTGAGTTATCAAAGACAATGTCACGCATTGTACCAGTTCGGTCATCCTCTATATCATTCAAGTTTTCAAACAACCAACTTTTGTCCACTATCTCCTCAGAGCTTAGTGGTGCGTTGCCTTTTTCCTGGAACTTCTGTGACCTTTTGTTACTCCCGGACTGTCCAGTCCGCAGTGCGGGGGCAGGGCCTTTGCTCGGTGTAGACCGCGGAGGGTCACTTAAAGAGCGGGCGTCCACCGTTTGTGGTTTTTTGCTTATCTCGGGCAGCTTCGTCCGAGGTGCAGGGACAGGGCGTGTGCTCGTCCTTCTCAACCACTTCGGGTCATTGTTCCAGCGGGCATCTTCAGTAAGTGGTTTTTTAGTTCGAAAAACATGTTTCTTCTCGCCTTTTTTAGGAGAGGGAGTTGATGAACTTGTCCCTTCCAGCTCCAGCGAGTGGGATTTGACCTTGTCTTGGTAATGTAGTTCACGCTCTGGTTTTGTTTTTAACCAGATCGGGTCAGGGAGTTGACGAACATCAAAACCATTTATAGCACGCCGTTTTATTTTTAATTGCTCAATCTCACTTTTTAACTCAAGTTGTTCTTGTTGAAAATTTTCTCTTCTGCGAATGTTATCTTGCCTTAACAATTCAAGTATTTCAGTGAGCAGCTGTAAAGCTTCATCACAATCGTTATCTCCCATCTTTTTGTTTTGAATTCGTTTGATCTCACGTTTTAACTTAAGTTTTTCTTGTTGAAAAGTTTCTCTTCTGCGAATGTTACTAAGCCTTAACGATTCAAGCTTTGCTGTGAGCAGCTGTAAAGCTTGATCATAATTGTTATCTCCCATCTTTTAGTTTTGATTTTGTGTGAAAAAAATCAAAAGATTGTTCTCATGTTAGTGTTTGCAAATAAATATTCACTTTTAATGTAGCACTGAGTCAAATAAACTAATCAGCTGAGGTTTACGCGTTTCACTGTGTAATAAGTATTCATAGGTACCTTATTTCAGGTTTTTACCCTCAATGAACTTTGTAAAAGTTAAATGCACTCTTGCAGTGTTAACTTTAAAATAGAACTTACGTTCAAACAACAGTTACTAACTAACCCAAGCAGCCTGATTTCCGTTTTTCTTACTCAAACGCTTATAAAAGAGGGCTGACTTAAATGCAATGACTTCACTAAAATGTGACAGGATGCTGCTTGAGCATGCCTTTAAAAAGATGTCTTGCAGTCTCAGTGAAACTTATTTTGTACTGCATTTGACAGTTATCAGGATTGAAAAATGTAATTTTGTTTGTTATTTTAAACTTTTTATTTAAAATAAACTGGAGTCATTAATTGTACACAGAAAAACGTTAAAAATGCCATTTTTAACTAAAAGTGTGCAGTTGTGCACACCAATTCTGTTTAAAATTCAGAGATGTGAAGAGCATAATGTGGAATTGCTCTGTTCTCCATCATTTTTTTTTTTTAATTTAATTTGAAAATCAAATAAAAAATGCTTTTTTGAGTGTTATTTTAAATCTCTTCCCAGCCAGCATGCATAGTTGGGCCCCACATGGGGTTATTGTGGGCTAGTTGGGTAATGAGTGGGCATGGGATTTATCTGGGCTAACTACATGAGACCCATATGGTTATCCCATAAAGGAACCCATTTTGTTGGCCCTGTTGGGCTAAATATATGGGTCCTATACAGGATTAATGTGGGCTAACTGGCAATGGGATAGAAATGGGCAATATTATATGGGACCCATGTGGTTTTAGTATAATGGGCCCAGCATGGGAAGCCCATGTGGGCTAACTGTATTTACCCCAAGTGGGATCAATGTGGGCTCACCTTACATGGGTTCAACCTGGGCATGGAGATATAGGGCCCACTACATTTTTATGTGGGCTAACTGGGAATGGGATAGAAATGGGCAATATTATATAGGACCCATGTGGTTTCAGTATAATGGGCCCAGCATGGGAAGCCCATGTGGGCTAACTGTATTTACCCCAAGTGGTATAAGAGTGGGCTGACCTTATATGGGTTGAACCTGTGCATGGATATATAGGGCCCACTACATTTTTATGTGGGCTAACTGGGAATGGGACAGAAATGGGCAATATTATATGGGACCCATGTGGTTTTGGTATAATGGGCCCAGCACGGGAAGCCCATGTGGGCTAACTGTATTTATCCCAAGTGGTATAAATGTGGGATCACCTTACATGGGTTCAACCTGGGCATGGTTATATAGGGCCCACTACATTTTTATGTGGGCTAACTGGGAATGGGACAGAAATGGGCAATATTATATGGGACCCATGTGGTTTTGGTATAATGGGCCCAGCACGGGAAGCCCATGTGGGCTAACTGTATTTATCCCAAGTGGTATAAATGTGGGATCACCTTACATGGGTTCAACCTGGGCATGGTTATATAGGGCCCACTACATTTTTATGTGGGCTAACTGGGAATGGGACAGAAATGGGCAATATTATATGGGACCCATGTGGTTTTGGTATAATGGGCCCAGCACGGGAAGCCCATGTGGGCTAACTGTATTTATCCCAAGTGGTATAAATGTGGGATCACCTTACATGGGTTCAACCTGGGCATGGTTATATAGGGCCCACTACATTTTTATGTGGGCTAACTTGGAATGGGACAGAAATGGGCATCATTATATGGGACCCATGTGGTTTTGGTATAATGGGCCCAGCACGGGAAGCCCATATGGGCTAACTGTATTTATCCCAAGTGGTATAAATGTGGGATCAACTTACATGGGTTCAACCTGGGCATGGATATATAGGGCCCACTACATTTTTATGTGGGCTAACTGGGAATGGGGCAGAAATGGGCATCATTATATGGGACCCATGTGGTTTTGGTATAATGGGCCCAGCACGGGAAGCCCATGTGGGCTAACTGTATTTATCCCAAGTGGTATAAATGTGGGATCACCTTACATGGGTTCAACCTGGGCATGGTTATATAGGGCCCACTACATTTTTATGTGGGCTAACTGGGAATGGGACAGAAATGGGCAATATTATATGGGACCCATGTGGTTTTGGTATAATGGGCCCAGCACGGGAAGCCCATGTGGGCTAACTGTATTTATCCCAAGTGGTATAAATGTGGGATCACCTTACATGGGTTCAACCTGGGCATGGTTATATAGGGCCCACTACATTTTTATGTGGGCTAACTTGGAATGGGACAGAAATGGGCATCATTATATGGGACCCATGTGGTTTTGGTATAATGGGCCCACCACGGGAAGCCCATATGGGCTAACTGTATTTATCCCAAGTGGTGTAAATGTGGGATCAACTTACATGGGTTCAACCTGGGCATGGATATATAGGGCCCACTACATTTTTATGTGGGCTAACTGGGAATGGGGCAGAAATGGGCATCATTATATGGGACCCATGTGGTTTTGGTATAATGGGCCCATCACGGGAAGCCCATGTGGGCTAACTGTATTTATCCCAAGTGGTATAAATGTGGGATCACCTTACATGGGTTCAACCTGGGCATGGACATATAGGGCCCACTACATTTTTATGTGGGCTAACTGGGAATAGGACAGAAATGGGCATCATTATATGGGACCCATGTGGTTTTGGTATAATGGGCCCAGCACGGGAAGCCCATGTGGGCTAACTGTATTTATCCCAAGTGGTATAAATGTGGGATCACCTTACATGGGTTCAACCTGGGCATGGACATATAGGGCCCACTACATTTTTATGTGGGCTAACTGGGAATGGGACAGAAATGGGCATCATTATATGGGACCCATGTGGTTTTGGTATAATGGGCCCAGCACGGGAAGCCCATGTGGGCTAACTGTATTTATCCCCAAGTGGTATAAATGTGGGATCACCTTACATGGGTTCAACCTGGGCATGGTTATATAGGGCCCACTACATTTTTATGTGGGCTAACTGGAATGGGACAGAAATGGGCAATATTATATGGGACCCATGTGGTTTTGGTATAATGGGCCCAGCATGGGAAGCCCATGTGGGCTAACTGTATTTATCCCAAGTGGTATCAATGTGGGATCACCTTACATGGGTTCAACCTGGGCATGGTTATATAGGGCCCACTACATTTTTATGTGGGCTAACTGGGAATGGGACAGAAATGGGCAATATTATATGGGACCCATTTGGTTTTGGTATAATGGGCCCAGCACGGGAAGCCCATGTGGGCTAACTGTATTTATCCCAAGTGGTATAAATGTGGGATCACCTTACATGGGTTCAACCTGGGCATGGTTATATAGGGCCCACTACATTTTTATGTGGGCTAACTGGGAATGGGGCAGAAATGGGCATCATTATATGGGACCCATGTGGTTTTGGTATAATGGGCCCAGCACGGGAAGCCCATGTGGGCTAACTGTATTTATCCCAAGTGGTATAAATGTGGGATCAACTTACATGGGTTCAACCTGGGCATGGATATATAGGGCCCACTACATTTTTATGTGGGCTAACTGGGAATGGGGCAGAAATGGGCATCATTATATGGGACCCATGTGGTTTTGGTATAATGGGCCCAGCACGGGAAGCCCATGTGGGCTAACTGTATTTATCCCAAGTGGTATAAATGTGGGATCACCTTACATGGGTTCAACCTGGGCATGGTTATATAGGGCCCACTACATTTTTATGTGGGCTAACTGGGAATGGGACAGAAATGGGCATCATTATATGGGACCCATGTGGTTTTGGTATAATGGGCCCAGCACGGGAAGCCCATGTGGGCTAACTGTATTTATCCCAAGTGGTATAAATGTGGGATCAACTTACATGGGTTCAACCTGGGCATGGATATATAGGGCCCACTACATTTTTATGTGGGCTAACTGGGAATGGGGCAGAAATGGGCATCATTATATGGGACCCATGTGGTTTTGGTATAATGGGCCCATCACGGGAAGCCCATGTGGGCTAACTGTATTTATCCCAAGTGGTATAAATGTGGGATCACCTTACATGGGTTCAACCTGGGCATGGACATATAGGGCCCACTACATTTTTATGTGGGCTAACTGGGAATAGGACAGAAATGGGCATCATTATATGGGACCCATGTGGTTTTGGTATAATGGGCCCAGCACGGGAAGCCCATGTGGGCTAACTGTATTTATCCCAAGTGGTATAAATGTGGGATCACCTTACATGGGTTCAACCTGGGCATGGACATATAGGGCCCACTACATTTTTATGTGGGCTAACTGGGAATGGGACAGAAATGGGCATCATTATATGGGACCCATGTGGTTTTGGTATAATGGGCCCAGCACGGGAAGCCCATGTGGGCTAACTGTATTTATCCCAAGTGGTATAAATGTGGGATCACCTTACATGGGTTCAACCTGGGCATGGTTATATAGGGCCCACTACATTTTTATGTGGGCTAACTGGGAATGGGACAGAAATGGGCAATATTATATGGGACCCATGTGGTTTTGGTATAATGGGCCCAGCATGGGAAGCCCATGTGGGCTAACTGTATTTATCCCAAGTGGTATCAATGTGGGATCACCTTACATGGGTTCAACCTGGGCATGGATAAATAGGGCCCACTACATTTTTATGTGGGCTAACTGGGAATGGGACAGAAATGGGCAATATTATATGGGACCCATTTGGTTTTGGTATAATGGGCCCAGCATGGGAAGCCCATGTGGGCTAACTGTATTTATCCCAAGTGGTATAAATGTGGGATCACCTTACATGGGTTCAACCTGGGCATGGTTATATAGGGCCCACTACATTTTTATGTGGGCTAACTGGGAATGGGACAGAAATGGGCATCATTATATGGGACCCATGTGGTTTTGGTATAATGGGCCCAGCACGGGAAGCCCATGTGGGCTAACTGTATTTATCCCAAGTGGTATAAATGTGGGATCACCTTACATGGGTTCAACCTGGGCATGGATATATAGGGCCCACTACATTTTTATGTGGGCTAACTGGGAATGGGACAGAAATGGGCAATATTATATGGGACCCATGTGGTTTTGGTATAATGGGCCCAGCACGGGAAGCCCATGTGGGCTAACTGTATTTATCCCAAGTGGTATAAATGTGGGATCACCTTACATGGGTTCAACCTGGGCATGGTTATATAGGGCCCACTACATTTTTATGTGGGCTAACTGGGAATGGGACAGAAATGGGCAATATTATATGGGACCCATGTGGTTTTGGTATAATGGGCCCAGCACGGGAAGCCCATGTGGGCTAACTGTATTTATCCCAGGTGGTATAAATGTGGGATCACCTTACATGGGTTCAACCTGGGCATGGATATATAGGGCCCAGTACATTTTTATGTGGGCTAACTGGGAATGGGACAGAAATCAGCATCATTACATGGGACCCATGTGGTTTTAGTATAATGGTCACAGTATGGGAAGCCCATGTGTGCTAACTATATTTGCTGGTGAAGATGACTGCGTTTAGTTGGAAATCCTAACCCCAATTTGTCAGAATACAAATACCCATAATTCATAGGGAAAACGTAGGACAGACACAAATCTCATCATGAAGGACCCCACTCACCCAACACACACTTTTTGCCCCATTCCCTTCAGACAGAAGATTGAGTTGCATTATGTGCAGAACCGTTAGGCTGAGGAACAGCTTCTACCCTGAGGCTGTTAAACTCATTAACCCCAATTTGTCAAAATACAAATACCCATAATTCATAGGAAAAAGGTAGGACAGACACGAATCTCACAAAATACGGTCAGGGGGTTATGGAAAACAAGATCTGTGAGTTTGGTGGTCCTATCACTGCATTTAGTTGGAAATCCTAACCCCAATTTGTCAAAATACAAATACCCATAATTCATAGGGAAAACGTATGACAGACACAAATCTCACAAAATGCGGTCAGGGGGTTATGGAGAACACGATTTGTGAGTTTGGTGTTCCTATCACTGCGTTTAATTGGAAATCCTAACCCCAATTTGTCAAAATACAAATACCCATAATTCATGGGGAAAATGTAGGACAGACACAAATCTCACAAAATGCAGTCAGGGGGTTATGGAGAACAAGATCTGTGAGTTTGGTGGTCCTATCACTGCGTTTAGTTGGAAATCCTAACCCCAGTTTGTCAAAATACCATAATCCAAAAAAAAAGTCTTGGGAAAGTGTTGAAAGTGCTGATCAGTTCTGCGAGGTGCTGGCCAATATATTTAACACCTCATACCCTGTAGACAGTTCCCGTCTGCCTGAAGACCACATCACCATCATCCCAGTCCAAAAAAGCTCTACAGTGACTGGTCTGAATGACTATTGGCCAGTGGCCCTCACCCTATAGTCGCTAAATGCTTCGAAAAACTGGTCATGACCCACATCAAATCAACCTTCAACATCAACGAGGACCCTCACCAGTATGCATACTGTGAGAACCAATCAACAGAGGATGCCATCTCCTCTGTGGTCCACACTGCTCTCACCCACCTGGAACAGAAGGACTCATACGCCCGTATGCTCTTTGTGGACTTCACATCTGCCTTCAAAATCATGATCCCCCAAACCCTGATGGACAACTTACTCACACTAGGACTAAGCCCCTCCATTTGCAACTGGTTCCTTGACTTCTTAACAAACAGACCTAAGTCAGTGATGATCCACAACTTCTCCTCTTCCACCATAACCCTCAGCACTGGCTCTCCTCAAGGATGTGTGTTGAGCCCTCTCCTGTTCACTGTGCTCACATATGATTGTGCAACTAACCATCCAGGCTGCCATAATGTTTGCAGCTGATACAGCTATGGTGGGATGCATCACAAACTATGATGAGTCCAGCTACAAGCAGGA
>JBBPBX010076341.1:0-17135 GCA_038048925.1 Garcialebias charrua | reverse complement strand
AGCATGAACTTTGTTGTCTACAGTATTTGTTTTGTTTAGACAATGGGTAAAATCTAGCTCTTTTGTAATAATCTACAGTATACTGTATTTTGTAATTGCTCTAGTTTAAAAATGTTTTGAAAACACAGTTGTCATAATTCATCAAATCTCTTTTTTTGTTTACACTTTTTTAATACCAAATGTATTGTTTTTTAACCCATGCAGGCTTGGAATATCTGGCACACCTCCAGATAAGAGTAAGATCTTTTGGAGAGGTCAGCAATGGAACTCTCATTGAGCTTATTAAACAGGTATGTAAAACTAAATGCATTCAAATCAAAGCTCTGTCCTTTTTCAGCTAAGAAAATAAGACATCTGTTGTTATTTCTTCCCATTCAGGTTTTCAGAGACCAAATTCTAAATGGAACCACCCACACAATCGATGTGCGAAGAATTCAAAGGCTGGCAGATAACAGATAGACACGTGTGTGCACAGAGGTCATGCCTGAAAGCAATTTAAAGAAGTGTTGATGGTATTTTTTGAAGCCAGTTAATGGGATATTCAGTATTTTTGTGTTTTGCACATTTTAAAAATTAACATTTAAAGTTACTGTCAACAACCTATTTAACAAATCTTCTGCTCAAGAACCTCAATTTCTAGACTTACTCCTATATCCAAAAATACATTTAGCAAAACAAAGCAAATATCTAAAGTACCTTTTTTTGTATTTCTCCACCAAAAAATAAAATTATAAAAAAATGTAATTTGAACATTGGAAGCAACAGATACTCAGATCAAGATCCAGGGTCTGTTCAAGATTTTAAGTATTTTTTTCTCATGCTTTGTTACTGAAGAAACAAATACCAAACCTGGCTACCAAGAAACTAGAGCAGTAGGTTTTGTGATGACACATACTTTTCACAATACAGTACTATGAGGAAACTGGCAAGCCAGTATTTCATTCCAAGACTATGACAGGCTGTTTACCGGAGCAGGAGAGTCAATTCACAAAATACACAATTAAATCTTTCATATTTAATTTCTGTTTGTTTTAGAGACAATTTAATGTTTTCAGATTCATGTGACCAACTGAAGGTGTGTTGTACAGAATGTATTGTGCTTTTAAACAGAGCTGAAATGCTGTGGTACAGACAGAAAGGTTCAATTCAATGTACTCTTAATTAGGTGCTAAACTTGACATTGGATTTCCTACACAGCCATGTAAAGTATTATTTAGCTTTGCATATTTTATAATGCTTTTAATGATTTTTTTGTTGTTGTACGAATGAGTGTTTGTAGTTATTACTGAGAAAAAAAGAGACTGCTCGTCTTGGCATTTATTCTTGCTTTGGTTCTTGGTTCATTTGATTGCCTCATTTTGAAGAGCGTTGACTCCCACCCTGCTTGAAATGTCAACAAAGTGTGGGTTTTGAGCAATTAATGTGAACTGAGAATAAGCTTTGAAATGTAAATAAAGTTTTTTTAAGGCAAAACGTGTATTTATAGATATTTAATTCAAACGTTCAGAAACTTTATTCATCATTTGATTTAAATGTTTAAATATGTTAGTTAACCATGAGAAAACACAAACAATTACACAACTGCAAACCGTTATCTGCACATCTAATAATGAAGTGAACCACATCGTCTACAGGCTGAGAGTGACTTTAGAATTAGCATCAGACTTTCTGGAACGACTCTTTAAAATTTCAAACATCAAGTGAATCTAAAAAGAAAATACAGGTTTTCTTCTTTTTTTAATAACTATAAAGCATTTTGTAAACAGTCTGTGTCATTGTCTAAAAAGATATTTACACATCACAAATGTTAAGCAGCTGAATGAATAAAATCCAGGTTCAGAACTTCCAGCAGAAACCTTCAAAGTACTGAAAGGCCGTAAATGCAGGATGTAAAGTATCCATTTGGGTTTCCATTTCATCATGTTGTCACCACTTCTGTACCGTCCGCCTCTCAATATTTGTTTGTCCGTGAGTTCATGTTGTCACCACTTCTGTACCGTCCGCCTCTCAATATTTGTTTGTCCGTGAGTTCAGGGCGTTCTGCAGAGCTCGGTTCAGCAGCATCAGAAGATCCAGAGCCTCCTCCAAGCCCCTGGGCAAGAAGAGCTCCAGAGAGCCAGCTGAAGAGTGGGGCAGTTTGATGTTTGAAGTGGGTGGGTCCTGGAAAAAAAAAAAAAACACCAATACTGTACATGTAGTTATAATTTGTGATTTGTGACAAAAGGGTGTCAGTAAAGGTCAAAGGTAAAGTTCAAAAGACCATTGTGAGACCAGCTATGTTGTATGGTCTGGAGACAGTGGCACTGGGTGCATTGAAAAAAAAAGACAGGAGAAAGAACTGGAAGTGGCAGAAATCAAGATGTTTAGGTTCTCCTTAAGAGTGAAAAAGATTAATAAGATTGGGAATGAAATCATCAGAGGTACAACACAGGTTGAACAACTGGGAGATAAAGTTAGAGAAACCAGACAGAGATGGTTTGGACATGTCCAGAGGACGGACAGTGGGTATACTGGTAGAAGGATGTTAGAAATGCAGCTGCCAGAAGAAAGACAAAGAGGAGATATAAGGATTGCTTAACAGACAGCAGCTGGCTCTAAAGGATTTTTTTTCTTTCGAAAACACAAAAAAGGAAAATATTAAAATAAAATAAAATAAAAGGAGAAAATTATGCATCTTAGTGGTGTAGTAATAATGAAAATTTAATGCACAACATATCTTGCTTAATTTCCTTGTATAATTACTGGTAAGTATCCTACATTTCTACCACTCCCTGATGGATTATGCTAAAAGCTTCTGACAATTTTTTCATGATTCATTTCTAAGTCCACATTCATTCAACCTTTATTTTTACAGGTTATATAATCTCACTGAGTCATGAGGACTCATTTTCAAGAGAGACCTGCTTTAGACAAAACCACATACACACTACAAGAAATAAAGTGCATATACGGTATAAAATGAAAAGTATTGCTATACTGGTAAAACAAAATAAAATCAAGCTACATTATGAAATGATGATGTTTGTTTTGTTAAGAATTTTTAAAAATTAATTAGCAGGAACAAATATGGGGTTTTCCAGATTATTTTGAGACATCAGGAACTGTTTGACTCATTATAATATTGTTAGTGTTAATAATTAAAATGCATAAATCGTGGTAAATGTACACGGCTTCAAAAGTTTGAAAACAGAAACTTTAGTACATGTAATTAAAAAAGGAACAGATCCAGGCTGAGCCATGCATTTGTTACATGAAAAACTGAAAGTTATGCACCATAACTCATGTTCCCTGAAGGAAGGGAACGAGGTGCAACACATTGACTATGGGAATTGCGCCGCCGCGTGGTTCACCTGAAGTTTATGTTTATTAATGTTTATTAAATTTGTTCATTTTTTTTTACAAAAGAAACAATACAAGACAATCTCATAATGATAGTGTACAAAATGTAAAAAAATGAAAGGTAGCAGAAAGAAGAATAAATCTTATTATATCTGCCCCTTATCTCCAACAATCAGATTAAACAACAGTAGTCAAACCATGTAAACAATAATAATCTTCAACCAACTTTTTCCAACAATCAGGTTAAACAATAATATTCTTCAACCAACAGTACAAAATGACTAACTCTTTCTAATTTTCTAACTAATACAATACACATTACGTTATTTCACATATATTTTTTTAACACATTTGTTTTGATCATTTTTTTAAATGTAAACATTGACTTGGCATTTTTAACTACATTCTCCAAGCCATTCCATAATCTAATTCCCTGGATTGAGGTAGAACGTCCCTTCAAACTGGTTCTGAATTGTGGTTTTACAAACAACTCTGTTCCCTTAAGATTATAACAACTTTGTCTTTTAACAAAGTGCATTTGGATATTTAAAGGTAATGCATTATTTTGAGCTCTATACATAACTGATAAAATATTATAGTCTACCAAATCATGGAACTTCAATAATTTTAGTTGATAAAATAATGTACTTGATGGATGACGGTAATGCTTTCTAGTGATAATTCTTACAGCTCTTTTCTGTAATACAAAAATAGGCTTTGTGATTGTTTTACACGCTTTCCCCCAAACATCAATACAATAGATTAAGTGTGGAACAATGATTGTGTTATACAACAAATACAGAGCTTTATCATTCAATAGGTCTCTGACTTTGTACAGTACTGCTATCGATTTAGCTATTTTTATTCTTACAGAATTTATGTGTTGTTTCCATGTCAGTTTGTCATCAATGATAACACCCAAAAACTTCACCTCATTCACTCTACAAATCTCAACATCCTCAATTTTGAGTGGAACATCAACAGTTTTCTTTTTATTACCGAATATCATGTAATTAGTTTTCTCTAGATTTAATGATAATTTATTTATTTTAAACCAAGTTTGTATCTTGACAAATTCTGTCTTTATCAATTCTAACATTTGTTCTATATCTTCACCTGAACAGAAAAAAGTGGTATCATCAGCGAAAAGTACACATTTAAGGAGTCCTGACACATTTACCAAGTCATTCACATATAAAATAAAAAGCTTTGGTCCAAGTACAGAGCCTTGGGGAACTCCACATGTGATATTACAGAGGTCAGATCTTACATCATTTATTTGTACAAATTGTTTCCTATTTTTTAAGTAGCTAGATACCCACTGTAATGCTGGTCCTCTAATACCATATTTGTTCAGTTTTTCAAGGAGAATGGTGTGATCAATAGTATCGAATGCTTTTTTTAAATCAACAAAGATACTGATACAATGTTGTTTTTGATCGACAGCAGTAGTTATTTGTTCCATTAATTCCATGAGAGCCATTGATGTAGAGTTTTTTGATCTAAACCCATACTGACTGTTGCTTAGAATATTTTGTTTATCTATAAATTGGTCTAGTCTGTTTACAAATAGTTTTTCAAGAATTTTTGAAAACTGTGGTAACAAGGATATAGGTCTATAATTGTTGAATACACATTTATCACCATTTTTAAAAAGAGGAACGACCTTAGCTACTTTCATATTATCTGGAAAAATTCCTGTTGAAAATGATAAGTTACATATGTATGTGAACGGCTCAATAACATGGCTCATTATGTCCTTTACAAACATCATATCCATGTCCACCCAGTCTTTCGATCTCTTGTCTGTAAGATGTTTTACTACATTCATTATTTCCTCTTTGTTAGTTCCATTTAGGAAAATACTATTTGCACAACCTGTAATTGAGTGGATCATATTTTTATCTACTTTTGGTATCTTAGCTGCAAGGCTTGATCCAACATTCACGAAATATTGATTAAATCCATTTACAATTTCATTTTCATCATGAACTTCATCGTTGTCTTTTACAAAATATTTTGAAATACCAGTTTTTGCTTTATGATTCTTTAGTACACCATTCATTACTCGCCATGTTGCTTTCATATCACCATTAGTTTTATCTAATAATTTACTATAATATTCTTTCTTATGTTTCCTTATAATCCCTACTAATTTATTTTTATACTTTTTATATTTTTCTTCTGCGCTCTGACTTCGCAATTTCAAGAAACATGAATACAAATAATTCTTTTTTTTACATGCATTTCTTAACCCTTTTGTCATCCATGGTTGATCATTCGTATTTCTCTTTGTGTAATTTGTTTGCACACAATTCTTTTCATACAGGGTTTCCAAGATATTCATAAACTCATCATATGCTCTGTTCGCATCATCAACATACACATCATTCCAGTCTTGTTTATCCAGATCCTCTTTCAATTTTTCCAAAACTTTTTTTGATGTGTTTATGATTTTTTTCTTCGTTGTGACTGCTTTTGTGATATTTTGATCATTTTTAAAGATTGTGAAAACTGGTAAATGATCACTTAAGTCGGTCGTTAAGATACCACCTATCACATCCCCATTTGTTATATTTGTGAAAATATTATCAATTATTGTGGCACTATGAGTTGTAATTCTTGTTGGCTTTGATATCAATGGATACATATTTAAACTGTACATTGAGTTTATAAATGTGCTTATGTTATTTGAATCTGTTTTATTTCCCATATCAATGTTAAAGTCTCCACACAAAAAAATATTTTTATTAAAACTCTTCTCCATTAGTTCCAAGATTTTATCAGTGAATATTTCTATATTTGCTCCTGGTGATCTATATACACAACTTATTATTATGTTTTTATCGTTTTTGTTTATAATTTCTATTGTTATCATTTCCATAATATTATCAACTATTATTGACATTTCATTATTTAATTTACATTTTATTTCATTATTGACAAATAGTGCGACACCACCACCTCTTTTATTATTTCTGTTCATATGATATAATTCATACCCCTCGATGTGAATATTACTTGTGTTATCATCATTAAGCCATGTCTCTGACAGCGCTATTATCGTAAAAGTTCTATTTAATTGTTTTAAGTAATCTGTTATTTTGGATATGTTTGCATTTATACTTCTGCTATTAAAGTGAATAATGGAGAGAACTCCATTTGATATATTGATGTCATTAAACTGCTCTTCATTATAATATTCGCTATCTTTTATTACAGGAAAAAAATGTGCATCAATCACATTTTCAACATTATATATTTTAGGTTCTGAGTCTTCGTATGTTGTCATGTTCTAATGTATTTGTTCATTCCACTGTATATTTTATCCATTTTGATTGTGAGTTGTTTCATTGATTTGTAATTTTTCATCTCTTGAATTCATCCAGATCCGTCAGCTCTTTTATCATTTTAGGCTGAGACCCTTCCTTTGCTTTGATAAAGACGTATCCATTTCTAGTCCATGTTGATGCTATTTTTTTTCTTTGTTTTTTAACCACCTTGCTTCTTTTGCAATTTTTCCATTTTTCTTGGTAAGATGTTCATTTATGTAAACGTCTGATCCCTTCAGATTTCTTCTATTTTGCATAACATAGTTTTTTGTATTCCTGCTAATGAACTTAACGACCACTGACGGTTTGAATCTTGTTGAATTACTGGGCAGGGTGTGACAGAATGAAATGTCCTCATAGTTTATGTCCATGTTCATGTCCCGTAAGAAATTAACTACAAGTTCCTCCAGAGTTTCTTGTTTTTCCTGAGATTCATACTCATTTGGATCATTGGGCCTCATGCACGAACCGTTCGTTAGCACAGATTTGTTCTCAAACTGTGCGTACGAGTGATTTAGGATCATTTGTGGCATCCAACAATGTTTTCGTATCCTAGGATTTTTTTCAGATACGAACAAAATTTACGTGTGGTCCAGACCTGTCGTATATTTTACGAGGAGTCGGTCTGCTGTTATCCAGACGGCCTTTTCTCCACTAATAACTTTATATTTCGTTATTTAGAAAATATTTTGAGTTTAAAAACAATTAAATGCAACCACACATATTGGTTTAATTAAAGCGGCTTCAACACCCCCCCCACGTCCACCACCTTGCGCCACCCGCGCGTGGCCCCCCGCGCCACTCATGTCGACCACCGTGTGCCACGCAACGCGCCCCCCCGCGCCACCACGCCACGCGCCACTGTCGTGCCACCCCGTGCCACTGTCGGACACACACACACACACACACACACACACACACACACACACACACACACACACACACACACATACACAGCGCCGCTGCAGAGACAGGGGAGAAAAAAGCGAAACCAGCTTATACAGTTGTTTCATGTCATTTTTAATATAAACTGCCTGTTGACTGTGGGCGCTCACTGATGTCATCTGTATTCTGTGTGGGTCTGCGCTCAGATCCGGGGCTGACACTATGATCAAAGGCGAGTCAATTTTAATTCGCCAAACGCGTTTGTGTGTTTTCTGACGCATAAAAGCCGGAATGAATGGACACTTCCTGCTCGCGGTGGCAGGAAACTATATCCTTATATGGTGTTTTGAGGGGTGGGAATTATGTAAATAACCTCCCGCGTGCACGAGCAGGTGAATAGAACAGGTGGGATTCATCATTATTTACACAGCTCATATACACACATTTCCTGACGATAGAAGACTTTGTTGGATCTGACGTGGCATGTTCGTACGAACGCTTCGTACGAACAAAAGTAGGAGAAATTTAGGATAAAAATACGAACATTTTCGTGCATGAGGGCCATTGTTATTAGGAGCTCTTTGATGTGTCCAACGCTCACTAACATCAAGTCCTGAGATGACCACGTTGTCTTGCTTTGTAAATTGTTCTAAATCCTCTATTTTTTGTTCTAAAACAGCAATTCTCTTGTCTTTGTTAGTTATCAGTTCTTTCAGTTCTCTTATTTCTTTAACCAGACCGGCCTGGGACTCCATCTTTGCTGTTAAACTTTCTATTTGTCCACTCATAAAGTTGAGTGATTCTCTAAAGTCTTGCATATCTGAGTTGTTTCCCTCCGAGTCTGGTGACTTTTGTCCTCTATTTTTCATATTTACAGAGACTGGTGACTTTGGTCCTTTACCTTTCGTCATACTTACAGAGTTTGTGATCTAGTGGTAGCAGGTCTTTGGTTTATTCACTGAACCACGTGGCCATTCCACGAGGCTCACAGGCCTAAAGATGATTTGTGTGGCCCAGCAGTGCAGCACCCAGATCAGCAGTTATTAGATCAGAACTCACGGTTTCAGCAGCCTGCAGCAATCAGATCCACCATCCGAAGAGGTCCGCTCACTAGATCAGACGCAGTCCAGCCAGCACCGCACTCAGCTCCAGTGGCTCAAGGCCCAGCTCCGACCCCCACCAGAACCGATGCAGCCCAGTTAGCACAGCACGTAGCTCCAGGCCCAGCTCCGATCCCCACCAGAACCGATGCAGCCCAGTTAGCACAGCACGTAGCTCCAGGTCCAGCTCCGACTCCCAGCCCCAGGCGTCGGTCCCCCGGCTCTCCCACGGCGATCCGTCCAGCTCGAAACTCCAGGCCGCGGTCCTCCGGTTCTCCCACGACTCTCCAGGCGGCGTTCACGCTCGGCCCACTCGCGGTGCCTGGCCCCGGCTCTCTCACGGCTCCCAGCCCAGCTCGAACTCCAGGCCGCGGTCCTCCGGCTCTCCTACGGCGCTTCAGGCGGCGTACACGGCGCTCGGCTCACTCGTGGTGCCCGGCCCAGCTTAAAGTTCCAGGCGGCGTATACGACACTTGGCCCACCACCGCGCTACCACTGTAGCGTGTTTTGTTGTGTTCTTTCACTGCAACAAAGCACCCCCAGCGTGCCGGCCCGCTTTTCTTCGTAATAACCAGCGTATTCTCCGGTTTATTTGTTCACGAAGCCTGCAACTACAGCACCCGGTTACGGTGAGCTAGCTCGGTTAGCTTTGATTAGCCCGGTTTGTAGCTACGCTAGGCTAACTCTCGGCAAAAACTCACGGACACGTTGGCTTGTAGATTCATAATTCTGGATCGCAAGTTCCAGTCCAATTTCCAGTCCAATTTCCGCAGCTTTTTCAACGCTCTTCTCTGTACATCTCTGCACATCCAGCGCAAAAAAGCTCTCCAAATACTCCTTTTGGAGGTAGTACTGGCAGGAGCCCGACTAAAGACGTCCACTCTGCTCAGCCGCCATCTTGCATTATTATTATAATATAATCACGCCTTTTAAGGCAGGTGGGTGTCAGCAAAGAGGCCCCGCCCTCTTTACATAAAAGGGACTGACGCCCCACCTTGATCCTCCAAGTGCACTTCACCAAGCTTGGGCATTGAAAGGGCAAACATGTGTTGCACTTCGTTCCCTTCCTTCAGGGAACATGAGTTATGGTGCATAACTTTCAGTTCCCTTATCAGTCAGTACACGGTGCAACACATTGACTATGGGAACGTAATTCAATCATGCCCTGGAAATGCTCTGGAAATGCATGCTTGTGAGAACTTTATGCCTTACACTACAGGCGTCAGCTGCTCTTTACTCTGTGGTAGAGAGAACAGCCTGAGTTACGTCACGTGCTGTGACATCCAAACTGTAGTGTTTCACAAACGTGTTTGTTGATGCCAAGTTAGCAGCTGCACATATTTCTGCTACTGGCACACCACTGAATAAGGCCCAGGAAGTGGCTAGGCCTCTGGTTGAGTGAGCATGTACCCCAGGGGGCACCTGCTGACCTTTGCTACTCTACGCCCTCTTAAAGTGAAACTAAACCCTAATTTAACTTTTTTTAGCTGAGAAACTCTCTAGAATGTGTTAAAAAGGTTTCATAGCACTATTTCTGTGTTAATTTTCATGAAATTGTTCGTATTAGTTTAAATCGGCAATATTTGGTCTAAAAACGAGTATTCTGTAGTCCTATGGGTTGAACTATGGTATTGCACCCTTATTTTCTCATTTGTTTACGATTCGCACAGTCTTCAATTTTCGCACAATTTCGTCACAGCCTCTGCTGCCGGAGTATAAAAGTGGAGCCACTCCCCCGAGAAGGTCACTTCCCCTCCAGAGTTCAGGGGTTGGATTAGCGATTAGCAACATAGCATTAGCATTGATGAGCAAAGCTGTTCCAAGAATAGCTTTTCAAACTGATGTCCACCCACCCTTACACCATCAGGGTACAATCCGTTTGGATGTGAGTACCATTTTACACCTTTCCATTCCATAATTTATCTTTTGAGTATATGACATGTTTCTTCATGTGCTATGTGTACGTGCGGCCTGCAGCTTTGCTTCGGTGTGTGCTTCGGTGTGGCCCCACATAAGGTTGTGGCGTTTTTATCTGTTGCTGATCAACGTTAGTTTGTGTTGTAGTTGTGTTTAAATGCTAAAAATCTAGTGTTTCTTATCAGAGTCAGAGTCAGAGTCAGAGAGAATTTATTGTCATTTGCACCGCATGTAGTACATGTGTTGAAAACGAGATTATGTACACAGGGTCCCAGTTACATCCAACAACAAATGCAAGAGAAAAACAATAATAACATCTAGGATTAACTAAGAGAGACATCAGCTAGTAATACACTAAGCCCTAATGTAGTAGAAAAACATCATTATAAACAGCAGCACGAACATGAGTCATTATGAGCAGATGGTCACAGATGAACGCAGCAACAAGAAACAGATCAGTATCAACATGATGTGACATTTTGCAGTGTTTATTCTTATTATTTATTTATTCATGAGTCTGACAGCCTCAGGGTAGAAGCTGTTCCTCAGTCTAGTGGTTCTACATTTGATGCTCCTCAACCTCCGTCCCGAGGGGAGTGGTGCAAAGAGTGAGTGTGCTGGGTGAGTGAGGTCTTTCATGATGCAGGTGGCTCTTTTTCTGCATCTGGAGGTGTAAATGTCTGTGATGGTGGGGAGACTGACTCCCACAGACTTCTGTGCAGCCTTCACCACTCTTTGTAGAGCTTTCCTCTCTGCAACTGTGCAGCCTCCATGCCACACGTTGATGCTGGAGCACAGGACGCTCTCCACTGCACACCTGTAGAACGAGGTGAGGACTGAGCTTCTCAGACCAGCTCGTCTCAGCCGTCTGAGGAAGTAGAGTCTTTGATGTCCTTTCTTGATCAGGCTGGTGGTGTTATTGCTCCAGCTGAGGTTATCATTCAAGTGTACACCCAGGTACTTGTAGCTGGAGACCACCTCCACCGCAGATCCACCTATATACAGTGGGGTGTGGGTGTGTTTGTTCCTTCTGAAGTCCACAATCATCTCCTTCGTCTTCTTCACATTCATGTGAAGGTTGTTCTCTTTGCACCAGCTCTCCAGATGTTCCACCTCCTGTCTGTAGCTGGATTCATCATTATCTGTGATGCATCCCACCACAGCTGTATCATCTGCAAACTTAACAATATGACAGCCTGGATGTGTGGCTGTATGGCTTATGAACACCGCAGTGTGTGTGAACGCTTATGAACTCAGATAAGGAAGACCGTGACATCAAAAAATAATGGAGACTAGCTGGCGCTAATTTTAGCTGTTGTACTGGTTACGATGTTTTAGACACTGTGTTCTTTTGCTGCAAATAATGTTGTGGATCAAAAGTATTTATAAAATAATATGTACTTGGTGAATGAGTATCATGGTCAGTATTTATTTTGCACTGGGTCATCTGTTTGACAGATCAACAAAGTGATAAAACAGTAATGTTTCTCAAGTATGTTTGTTTGTTGTAAGGTGATTAAAATGTGTTCTTTTTTATTTCCATGAGGTGTTCCACATCCAGGGAATCTCTGAGCCGTGCTTCACAGACATCAAGCTTCATTGGAGACATGTTGACATGTCACTTTGGAGGTGACATGAGAGCTGATTCACCAGGTATTCATGTTTTATTTATTACTTTTGTAGCCCACTTTACCCTCTGTCTGCAGGTATTAATATTATCATTTAATTATAATGTTTTATTTATTTATTTATTATTTTATTTATTACTTTTATCATGGCGGACATTATAATAAAAAAGTTTTAAAAAAGTTTATGCAACATTAATTCTTGTTTATTTGTTCATTGCTACCTGTCCCAACATTTTGGGGATTTGTTGACACTGTGAAATTTTGAATCAACATTTTTCTCCATTAAAATGTTAGATTTACTCAGATTAAACTTTTGATCTTTTCTCTTTTCAGGATTGCAAATATCCAGGGTCGGGATGGAGTGAGTGGGAAGTCGACCGCTGTATCGTGTCCCAGATTTGTCCTCATGCATGAGGCAAGAAATAAAGAAATTGATTACAAAAACTAGTTGTTTATGATTCATTTTATTAACAGTAAATTAATTCAAAACAACAAAAGGTGAGGGACCAGACGAAGCGCAGCCCACAAGACCCCTTATGATGAGAAAAATAAATGGAAACAATGTTCCCTCGCCCGGACGCGGGTCACCGGGGCCCCACTCTGGAGCCAGGCCCGGAGGAGGGGCACGTTGGCGAGCGCCTGGTGGCCGGGCTTTTACCCATGGAGCTCGGCCGGGCACAGCCCGAAGAGGAGACGTGGGTCCCCCTTCCCATGGGCTCACCACCTGTGAGAGGGGCCAAAGGGGTCGGGTGCATTGTGGAATGGGTGGTGGCCGAGGGCGGGGACCCTGGCGGTCTGATCCTCGGCTACAGAAGCTGGCCATTGGGACATGGAATGTCACCTCTCTGGTGGGGAAGGAGCCTGAGCTAGTGTGTGAGGTTGAGAGGTTCCGGCTAGAAATAGTCGGACTCACCTCAACGCATGGCTCTGGCTCTGGAACCAGTTTCCTTGAGAGGGGTTGGACACTCTTCCACTCTGGAGTTGCCCCCGGTGAGAGGCGCCGAGCAGGAGTGGGCATACTGGTTGCCCCCCATCTCGGTGCCTGTACGTTGGGGTTCACCCCGGTGAACGAGAGGGTAGCCTCCCTTCGCCTACGTGTGGGGGGACGGGCTCTGACTGTTGTTTGTGCCTATGCACCAAACGGCAGCGCAGATTACCCACCCTTTTTGGAGTCCTTGGAGGGGGTATTGGAGGGTGCGCCTCCTGGGGACTCCCTTGTTCTGCTGGGGGACTTCAACGCTCACGTGGGCAATGACAGTGAGACCTGGAGGGGTGTGGTTGGGAGGAACGGCCCCCCTGATCTGAACCCGAGCGGTGTTCTGTTGTTGGACTTCTGTGCTCGTCATGGATTGTCCATAACAAACACCATGTTCAGGCATAAGGGTGTCCATGTGTGCTCTTGGCACCAGGACACCTTAGGTCGCAGTTCGATGATCGACTTTGTTGTCGTCTCATCTGATCTGCGGCCGCATGTCCTGGACACTCGGGTGAAGAGAGGGGCGGAGCTGTCAACTGACCACTACCTGGTGGTGAGTTGGCTCCGATGGTGGGGGAGGATGCCGGTCAGACCTGGCAGACCCAAACGTATTGTGAGGGTCTGCTGGGAACGTCTGGCAGAGTCTCCCGTAAGACGGAGCTTTAACTCCCACCTCCGGGAGAGCTTTGAACACGTTCCGAGGGAGGCGGGGGACATTGAGCCCGAGTGGGCCATGTTCCGCGCCTCTATTGTCGAGGCAGCTTATCAGAGTTGTGGCCGCAAGGTTGTTGGTGCCTGTCGTGGTGGCAACCCTCGAACCCGGTGGTGGACACCGGCGGTGAGGGATGCTGTCAGGCTGAAAAAGGAGTCCTATTGGGCCTTTTTGGCCTGTGGGACCCCGGAAGCAGCAGATAGATACCGGCAGTCCAAGCGGCATGCGGCTCGGGTGGTTGCTGAGGCAAAAACTCGGGCGTGGGAGGAGTTCGGAGAGGCCATGGAGAATGACTTCCGTACGGCTTCGAGGCGATTCTGGTCCACCATCCGACGTCTCAGGGGGGGAAAGCGGTACGCGACCAACACCATTTATGGTGGGGATGGCGTGCTGTTGACCTCAACTCGGGATGTTGTGAGTCGGTGGGCGGAGTACTTCGAAGACCTCCTCAATCCTACTGGCACGTCTTCCACTGAGGAAGTGGAGCCTGGGGACTTTGGGTCGGGCTCTCCAATCTCTGGTGCTGAGGTCGCCGAGGTGGTTAAAAAGCTCCGCGGTGGCAAGGCTCCTGGGGTGGATGAGATTCGTCCTGAGTTCCTTAGGGCTCTGGATGTTGTGGGGTTGTGTTGGCTTACGCGACTCTGCAATATCGCGTGGACATCGGGGGCAGTTCCCTTGGATTGGCAGACTGGGGTGGTGGTTCCCCTATTCAAAAAGGGGGACCGTAGGGTGTGTTCCAACTATAGGGGGATCACACTCTTAAGCCTCCCTGGTAAGGTCTATTCAGGGGTTCTGGAGAGGAGGGTCCGTCGGATAGTCGAACCTCGGATTCAGGAGGAGCAGTGTGGTTTTCGTCCTGGTCGTGGAACACTAGACCAGCTCTACACCCTCAACAGGGTCCTGGAGGGTGCGTGGGAGTTTGCCCAACCAGTTTACATGTGCTTTGTGGACTTGGAAAAGGCATTCGACCGCGTCCCTCGGGGGCTTCTGTGGGGGGTACTCCGGGAGTATGGGGTACCGGGCCCTTTGATACGGGCTGTTGGGTCCCTGTACGACCGGTGTCAGAGCTTGGTCCGCATCGCTGGCAGTAAGTCAGGCTCGTTCCCTGTGAGAGTTGGACTCCGCCAAGGTTGCCCTTTGTCACCGATTCTGTTCATAACTTTTATGGACAGAATTTCTAGGCGCAGCCAAGGTGTTGAGAGGATCCGTTTTGGTGGCCTTAGAATCGCTTCTCTGTTTTTTGCAGATGATGTGGTCCTATTGGCTTCATCAGTTCGTGATCTACAGCTTTCGCTGGAGCGGTTTGCAGCTGAATGTGATGCAGCCGGGATGAGGATCAGTTCCTCCAAATCCGAGGCCATGGTCTTGAGCCGGAAAAGGGTAGCATGCCCTCTCCGGGTCGGGGAGGAGGTCCTGCCCCAAGTGGAGGAGTTTAAGTATCTCGGGATCTTGTTCACGAATGAGGGAAAACTGGAGCGTGAGATCGATAGGCGGATAGGTGCAGCGTCCGCAGTGAAGCGGGCGCTGTACCGGTCTGTCGTGGTGAAGAGAGAGCTGAGTCAAAAGGCAAAGCTCTCAATTTACCGATCGATCTACGTTCCCACCCTCATCTATGGTCATGAGCTCTGGGTTATGACCGAAAGAACGAGATCTCGGATACAAGCGGCTGAAATGAGTTTTCTCCGCAGGGTGTCTGGACTCTCCCTTAGAGATAGGGTGAGAAGCTCAGTCATCCGGGAGGGACTCGGAGTAGAGCCGCTGCTTCTCCACATCGAGAGGAGCCAGTTGAGGTGGCTCGGGCATCTGGTTAGGATGCCTCCTGGACGCCTCCCTGGTGAGGTGTTCCGGGCATGTCCCACCGGGAGGAGACCCAGAGGAAGACCCAGGACACGCTGGAGGGACTATGTTTCTCGGCTGGCCTGGGAACGCCTTGGGATTCCCCCAGAGGAGCTGCTCCAAGTGGCTGGGGAGAGGGAAGTCTGGGCCTCCCTACTTAGGCTGCTACCCCCGCGACCCGACCCCGGATAAGCGGACGAAAATGGATGGATGGATGGACAACAAAAGGTTATGTGTCATGTCACACGGGACACCACCTCCAGCTCCTCTGTATGGATGCAGTGGAAGAAAAAGCAGTCCCAACCACCTTCAGGATGCTGCACCTGCCAGCCAGAAAAAAACACCAAGGTCTCAGCTGTACCAACATTGTCGTGGATGCAGGTCTCAGGAGAAGCAGCAGCTCTGGCCGAGACTCTCTGCATCATCATGGGATCGTCTGGGTTAAAGTAATCCTGGCTGCAATTACTCTGTTTGGCTGCTGGGTGTTTGAGTCATCACAGTTCTCTGAAAAAAACATTTGAAAGGATACCGTATTGTTAAATTCATTGTAATTTGTTTGGTTTGCATTAAAAAAATATTGTACTAAGTAATAAGATGTGGCGAATTAAAGTCACTGCAGCTGGCCTACAACACTTGTGATCCAAACAAAGACAAAAACACAGCCGTACACCGCATGCCATGCAGCTAAACATAGGTTTTTAATGTGTTCTGTGTTCAGAAGCATACACTTAAGCTGTGTGTGTGTGATTAAATACACGCAACAACATTTTAGAACTGTTATTTTAGTACAAGTTTAGGCATTTACTTACTGAAGACGCGACTATCCGCCATTTTGAAATCTAAACTTGGGGAGGGGTGGAAGTTTACCACTAGAGGGGGTGTGAACGCAGGACAACCCCCAACCTCCTCCCCTGCTTGTCTCTCGACACGCCCATTTTGAGGGAAATTTTGAATTTGGTCTGGGGAAGGAGTTACCGTCTCAACCTGTGTTCATTTTCACTTTAATGGACTCAGTCACCCAGTGTGAGAGGCGTTGTTTTGACAGGGCCCTACCTGCAGCAGGAGTAGCAAAACACCCAAACAATTGGTTTGTTTTGCGCCAGCTGTTAGTTTTTTCCATGTACCGGTAGATGCTCAGGGCCCTAACGGGGCAGAGTGCGTTCAGCCGCCTCTGTTCTTCAGTTAGAACAGGGGGAGGAGGAAATGTTGACAGCTCAAAGTCCAGACTTCTTGGGTTTAAAGTTGGTACTTTTGGCACATATGCGGGGTTTGGACGCAGGGTGACCTTTGACCCGTCTGGGGCAAACCTGGTACACATTGGGTGCACAGATAATGCGTGGAGGTCACTCACGCGTTTTGCTGAGCACAAAGCTAAGAGCAATGCAGTTTTATAAGATAAAAAAATCTATC
>JBBPBX010076340.1:0-17135 GCA_038048925.1 Garcialebias charrua | reverse complement strand
GGTTCCCGTACCACATGGGCGGACGAACCTTCAAAACTTAGAAGTGGTCTCGTTTCGTCAGGCCAACTTCTGTCTTCTGTCCCGGTTCGCAGAGGAAGTGCTCGGCGGAACCGCTTGGCGAGGAACAAACCTGTTCCTGGTCCAGGACTGGCCAGCCTGAGATGGCCCTGCTGCCGGTCTCTGCCGTTGCTCCCCGTTGTAAGCTGGTCTTTTTTTGTGGGGGACGACGTGTGGCTGAGCGGTGTCAAGGCTGCACGGGTCTGCTCCCGCTGGTGTCTCTGTGGATACGAAAGTCTTTCTCGGCATCCCTTCGCGTAGGGCCTTGGCTTGTTTTTGCCTTTGCTCCAGCCTGCTCTGGATACGATCCAGAGCTCTCCCGAAGAGTCCCGTCGGCTCGATCGAGTGGTGGAGGAAAGGGGAACCGCTGGCCCTCGGGCAGGTCCGTCAATGCTAGCCACAGGTGGTGCTGGACGATGACCACTTCAGCCATGCATCTCCCCTGAGCGATGGCCGCAGTCCCCATCATGCGGAGGACGAAGTCAGTTGCCTTGCCGGCTTCCTCCAAGATGTTTGTCGTAGCCTGCTTGTTTGTCAGTACCTGGAGCTCCTGCAGCTTCTCTGCCAAGTAAGCCTGCATCATGGCCGAGACATTCATGGCGCAGATTGCAAGGCCCTGAGCTCGATAACACTTTTCGAGCTGGGAGGCCGAGGCGCGGCAGGCCTTGCTGGGTAGAGTCGGCTTTGCGCCCAACGTCCTGGGGGCCGGATGATCCACCAGCGTGTCCTCTACCTGGGGACGTTAGAGATTCCTGCTACCTCCATTCCGGCTACGTCGAGGAACTGTGAGAGTGGCAACAGCATGGGAGCCCTGGGTTCAGCCCAGGTGCGAGTGAGCTCCATCAGGAAATCCGGAAAAATCGGCATCCTGTACCTCGTGGCCAACTGCTGCTTTGCGTAGAAATAATTCCCCGCCAACCTCGTAACCAGTTGGCGAGGTAGTGGTTCTGGTCAGCTGATCCGCAACGTGTCCGCCTATCTGCGACACGTCGAACAAAGCAGGGATTGAGACATCTGTCTCTTGCTGAGCTGTCATCGGGTTCTGGGAGAAGTCTTCTTCTTCTCCATCGTCCTCGTTCTTAAGCCCCCGGTAGAGCTCAGCGTACATGCAGTACGCCTCTGTACGACGTACGTACGCAGAGGCACAAGCGTAGCCCCGTAGGGCACGAACGCGCAAAGCTCTTTTTTTTATGACTCACGACTCACAATAAACTGGCCGTGGCCAGACTGTTTTGTATGTTACACAAATGAATTAAATTCCTCTTCTTCATTGCTGATCGGGCCTTTCTTTGTTTTTTTTGCCTAAAGTCAAGTAATCGCTTCATCATACGTTCACTCCATAACTGAAATGAATGAATTCAAGTCCTACCTGGCTGCGCAAGGTTTTAAATATTTCCTGGTGGGCTGTGGGCTGCTGGAATAGCGCTCCCTGTTTTTATTTTTTAGAAGTTTTTATTAACATATAAATTGATAGAAAGACCGCAGCGGCAGCAACCGAGCGACCGCAGCTCGGGTGCAGGTGCCAGCTTGCTTGTCCTACTCGAGCTGTCAATCATTTCAGTAGGCGTGTCAGCAAGTGACCAATCAGCGACCTCAGTTTGTCCCCTCTGAACGTAGCGGCTCAAATTACAACAAGAATTTGGAGCGAAAACGCGAGCATTTAACATGAGAACGAAAGCACAGCTGTGCCAGCGAACGCGTGCGCACAGAATGCGCGCCTAGAGTGGCGTACAGCCAGGATGCTGAGCTTTGCCGGAACCTTTAGCTTCGTCGTCTGAAATCTCACCCGAGGCTGTTAGCGAGAGCTCGTCTGCTCATAACAGGCTTCTCGTGTCAAATTTGGCGGTGGAGTCCCCGACGGGGGCCGCCATGTCCATACTGTCCCCCCAGTCAACTTTTCCGCTGTCCTCCAAGTCCACGGCCTCGAGCTCCGGTGTAGGAGTGAGAGCCTCTGTGAGGTCTGGGTTGCGCGCCGCCGCCATGGAGCCGTCCATGGCCTTGACCATGATGTCCACTCGACGCTTCCTCACAGTTTCAGGCATCTGGCTGCAGTGAGGGTAGGACTCGGGAGATTCCAGCACTGTCTTAGCGTGCAACATCCCCAGGCAGACGGGACAGGCCTTGTGGGTGTCCGTCGCCGAAAGGGAGTAGCCGCAGCCACTGGGGCAGGCCCGGGAGTTGGGGCTTGCTGGCCTGCTGGTCTTCTTAGAATTTTTTGGTTTTCACTTTCCCTTCTCTGGAGCCATGGCTGAGAAAGGTCAAGCTCGTTAGCAATGCTAACGTGGTCCGGAGACGTCTTCTTTGTCGTGTCGCTTTCACTGGCTAGCCTGCTAACTCGTTAGCAGGGTAGCGGTGTGACGCAGTTAGCGCCGTCGAGCGAAGCAGCTGTGGAGAGAGAAGAAAAAAACCTAGAGGCTGGACTGGCTTTCGCTAGCCTAGCAATACGCAGGAAATTTCTCTGTACGCTCAGTGTAGGGAGCAAGCTCACCTCCGGTCGAGCAATGTCGTTACAGAGAGTCCCACGAAGTTCAGGTGTAAGCGAGGTGAAGGGCAAAAGTAGGATGGGCACACGCATCTTTATACCAAGAGGGCGGGGCCTCTGTGGTGATGCTGACGCCCACCTGCCTCGTTCGAGGCGTGATTGTATTACTTCAGGTGAACCACGCGGCGGCGCAATTCCCATGGTCATGTGTTGCACCGAGTGACTGACTGATAAGGGAACAGCTGATCAGCTGCAGGAGGGAGCTTTCTCTTGCACTTGTGGGCTCCACACATTGTTCAAAATCATTTAAGGACCATCAGCCCTCCTTGATCATGTGAGCAGCTGGTTTCAGGCTGTCATCAGCCAACTGGTCGATCCACTGTGAGAGGGTGCTATTTATAAGACTGAGCTGAATACAGCAGCTCAGACTGAGGACGTCTTTCGGATGAAAGACGAAACGTTTCTACAATTTTTTGCTTTGCTTTGTTTTGTTTTTTGAATGTCCAGAGGACCAGACTTAGCTTTTTTAGAGTTTTTCAAGAATTTTTGAAAACTGTGGTAACAAGGATATAGGTCTATAATTGTTGAACACACATTTATCACCATTTAATTAAGTTGACTAAATAATAATTACTTTCTAAGAGTTTCATTAAAGTCCATCCAGTAATTTATATACATTATTTTGCTAAAAGACAAACAAGGCTGACTGAAACAATTGTTGTCATGGTAATCAGTTGTAGATGTGCTACCAATGATCTATCCATTCATCCATTACCTTTACCTACTTATTTCTTTTCAGGTTGTGGGGGTCACTTGTGCCTATATCCAACTGTCTTTGTGTGAGAGGCGGGGGACACTCTGGACAGGTCACAAGTCCATCACAGAGACGCATAGAGACAAATGAGACAAACAACCATTCACACTTACACACATGGACTATGTGAGTTAGCAATCAGCCTTACATGCATGTTTTTGGTCTGTGGGAGGAAAACTGAGTACCTGGAGAAAACACACACATGCACGGAGAGAACATGCAAATTCCTCCCAGAAAGGTCTCTGGCCCAGATTTGATCCAGTGATCTTCTCACTGAGAGGCAACAGCTCTACAAACTGAGCCACTGTGCCACAGCTATCAATGATTACTTCCTGAAAGTTTCATTAGAGGTGGGTTTCCCTGAGGAAAAAAAAGTGGGCAAACACTCTCCATCAGTCCTGGTTGTCTAGAGTAGTATATAAGCCTTTATTTCTTTTGTTTTCTTATCCAAACACATTTAAAAATCAAAGTACACAAAGTTTGATAAAAAGGAGCATCGGCAAGAGTTTGGGAGCTAAGCAAACATGTCCGTATAAAAAGATAAATCCATGCACATCTCTCAAACTAAGGAGCAAAATAAAGAAATTAGGATGTGGGTGTTTTTTGTTTACCTTAATACTCTAATCAAGACAACCATTCATAAGGTGAAGAGATGAAAATGGAAGGTGAACCATGAAGGCAAATGTCATACAAATTAGAAAGAAAAAAAAAATATTCCAACTGAAGATGTGGTGCAATGTACTACACCAAGTTCTCCAAATACCATGCTTTAATTATATTATCAACACATTACTTTAACATCAAGGTAGAATTCTCATTAAATAAATAAAAAAAGCACATTCCTTTTCCCCCATCTCTTTTTTCAGAGTGGTCTAAACACATTTTTTTATGAGAACACAGCTGCTCTTTATACTCACCTGGAAAGTTTACTTCTGGACACCTGTGCTGTTTATAAATATTCAGATGTGAAATCAAGGTAAATTTTTGTGTAAATAATAAAAAAGTTGGGGGAAAAATAATAAAACAATTTACAGTTGAAATACTTTGAGCCTTTATACAACCCCCACCCCACTTCCCTCCCCTGGTCTACTTTATCCCTGCGGCCGAGCACACTCACTTGGATGACAAAGAAAAATGAACGCCCAGTTTCCAGTTTGACGTTTCCAGACACTGCACCATTTTTCTTCCCATGCAGAGTTAAAGTCTCTTTGTGTTAAGCGTAATTTGTCAAAACCAGCTGCGTTTAGAAGCTAACTGCATCATTAAAGGCAGCAGAGGTTCCTGTTTGTGACTCTTTAGAAAAAAAACATACAACTGCACGCCCTGTCACAAGTTGTTCAACCACAGAGCAGTTCACTGTCTGAGACAGGTTCATTTGAATAAAATTCAAAAACCCCAAACAGACAATTTGCTCTGCAAAAAGCATGCAAATAAAATCAGGTTTAGAAGCAGAGCTCTTTATTTCTTCTTCTTTTTATCCTGTTAATCATTTTAACACCTTTCAAGCGTATCCTGCCACCTCTGGGTGGGTCATAACCTTGACACTGGGGAACAACTACTTCATGGGATAAAATTCAAACACAGGGATCTCACATAAAAGCAGTGCAATGAAATTGTTTTTTTTCACACTCTGTTATTTTAAGACAGCTTATCTAGCATCATGATTATTGATTAGGGTTCACAGAGACTCCATGTTCTTTGACTTTGGTATGGAAGCATGTCTGTTGTGTTTCACATCAGTAGGCTGTTAATTATTCTTTAATGCAGCTATCAAAACTCGCACAACATTCTTTCTTTTGAGTTTCCATCTCTTCAAGGTTAGGGCTTTGATTCATGATGCACCCGCCTTTCATACATCCAAATGAGGAAGCATCCTGTCGGTGTGATGTGTGTATTAATGAGACGTGGTTGTCAGTATGTGCATGTGGATGTGTCACCGGCTTATGAAGAAGACGGTGAGAAAGTGAGACGCTCCCTTCGAGGCAGAGAGAAGCTGCAACAGTGACTGAGAGGAACATCTTTAGGCATTCAGTTCTCAATCTCGCGTCAGTGCTGTGGAGGGATTTCTTCCTCATGTGACCTTTAGAGGGCCCTGTTGTTCTATCGCAATGAGCAGATCTGTCTACAGGTATTTTGAGTAGGTCTGCGGTTCAGGAATGCTATGACGGTCTGCATGTGTCTGACTTTCAGGGAGCTAAACAAGATAGTGAAGTGGTAAACAAAAACAAGGAGTCATTGCAGTAAATGTTTTAAAAGAAGAAATACAGATGTAAAAAATAAACAAAGGCTTTTATAATCCATGTCTCATTTAATTGCTTCTTCCTTTTTGGGTCGTGGGCGTCACTGGTGCCCATTTCCAGGCATCACTGTACAAGAGGCGGGGGACACCAGGTCTCCAGTCCATCACAGGGACACATAGAGACAAACAACATCCACTCTCTCACTCACACCTAGAGACAATTTAGAGTTACCAATCAGCCTAACGTGCATGTTTTTGGTCTGTGGGAGGAAACTGGAGTACCTGAAGAAAATCCACACTTGCACGAAGAAAAAATGCAAACTCCAACCAGAAAGGCCCCCAAGATGGGAATGAACAGGGGCAACCTGCTCGCTGGGAGGCGGCAGCTCTAACTGAGCCATTGTGCTGTCCCCACATTACATAAAATCAACTGCAATTTATTTACTTTTTTAAAGTGAACTAGGTTAAAAGTTGTTTTAGAATAAAACAGAATGCAAACTGCATGGAAATATTTTTGATTAAAATTATTCCAGATCAGTTTTTATGTCTAACCTCACCTCCAATCATTTTTGAGGAACATTCTATTATTTTATGTACAGGCACAAAAACGCACATACCATACCAGCTTTATTTATAGAGCACTTTAAACACCCACAGGACCAAAGTGCTGTACACACAACAAAACAATCATACAGTCACATATAGAAGGTGACGGCCCAGAAAACACCTACATTATTTGACTTCATTCAGGATAGTCTGGTGATTTTTGAAGTGACGTTCTGTCAAAGAGTAATAAATAGTCAAAGTCAAAAGTCAAAGTCAACTTTATTGTCAGAACTGCAATATGTACAGGACATACACAGGATTGAAATTGCGTTTCTCTCAGTCCCTCGGTGCAACAGTAACCATTTAAACACTAAAACACTGAAACATTTAATAAACATAAGCATAAAATAGTAAAAGTGTAACACTGTCCTGAGTTTTTGCATAGTAGTATAAAAGTATGAAAATTTACACCAACACTAAAACACTAAACATTTAATGAACATAAGCATAAAATGAAATAATAAAAGTGTAATACTGTCCTGAGTTTTTGCATAGTAGTATAAAAAGTATAAAAAGTATATCTATAAAATAAACTGAAGGTTCTAGCATTGACATTTGCAAAGAGTGGCAAAGCAGCATATGAGTTAATGTACACAGTATATGTATGAGGTAGTTGATGTTGGTATAGAGGCAAAGTGGCATATGCAGTAAGGCACATAAGGCACATTGGGCATCCTTAAATAAGGCTAGTCAGAGAATACTGTATATGTATCAGCAGTAGTGTAGATATAAAAGTAGTGTAAATGTAAACAGTAGTAATAAATGTAAACAGTAGTTAATAAATGTAAACAGTGAATGTAAACAGTAGTATGACTATAGGCAGTAATGTAATACAAACATTAGTGCAAATATGAGAAGTAGTGCAAACTGAATGAGCACATGACCGAGAGTTTAGTGAATAACCCGTTTGATGACACAGAGTCCAGTGTTAAAATCTTTGTGTTGTGTGGTAATGTGTGAGAAAGTTTTTTGTGTTAAGGCAGTTCAAATGGGAGGGGAGGCAGAGCAGGCAGAGTGTTTAGCATTCTGACTGCCTGATGAACAGAGCTGTCAATCAGTCTGCTGGTTCGAGCCTGGAGACTCCTCAGTCTCCTCCCAAATAGTTACTGCCTTGTGAGTAGTGATCAATTACAGAACACATGAGCAAATTGTTGTCTTGACAAGGCTAAAGCAAAATGTGGGGCAACTTTTATACTATTTTTAAGGTTTTTAAAATAGCTCTTTCATAAAAATAATAAAATAATTTTGTACATATGTGGAAAAAACACTACATTAGTTAATATTAAACATGAACCAAGCAATATGTGTGTTATCCTATAAATGTGAAGGCTGTGGAATATATCAGTCTGCCTGGTCATCATGTCTGGTCAGTACAAAATTTTGCACAACTCCTGCTGAACTAATGCATTAACCTCAGGAGACCAACATCCATGTGGCGTTACAGACACCTTTTGGTGGTGAAAATAGTTACAAACTAAATAAACTTTGTCATGCAAAGGTGTAAGTGAGTTATGTTAACTTACTATCTATAGCATTCACTTTCATTGATTCGTTATCTTTACCTGCTCACTGATCCATTCACAGAAAATATGAAGCATATGAATGAATGACTGAATGACTGGATGAATATGCTGAAACTAAAATATTGAAAATTTCATAGTTCAGTTTTAAACAGCTTAGAATATTTTCTATCTTCATTTCTTTTTTTGCAATACAGGTGAATGGATGGTACAGTAAGTCAGAGTCAGAGTCAGAGAGTCTTTATTGTCATTTGCACCGCATGTGGTACATGTGATGAAAACGAGATTATGTACACGGGGTCCCAGTTACATCCAACAACAAATGCAAGAGAAAAACAGTAATAACATCTAGAATTAACTAAGAAAAACATCAACTAGTAATACACTAAGCTCTAATGTAGTGGAAAAACATCATTATAAACAGCAGCACGAACATGAGTCTGTATGAGCAGATGGTCACAAATGAACACAGCAACAAGAAAACAGATCAGCATGATGTGATATTTTGCAGTGTTTATTCTTATTATTTATTTATTCATGAGTCTAACAGCCTCAGGGTAGAAGCTGTTCCTCAGTCTAGTGGTTCTACATTTGATGCTCCTCAACCTCCGTCCTGAGGGGAGTGGGGCAAAGAGTGAGTGTGCTGGGTGAGTGAGGTCTTTCATGATGCAGGTGGCTCTTTTCCTGCATCTGGAGGTGTAAATGTCTGTGATGGTGGGGAGACTGACTCCAACAGACTTCTGTGCAGTAAATGGACTGTACTTAAACTGTAAGTAAGGTAAGTAAGCAAAACTTCATAGCACCTTTCACAGATGTATAGACAGTGGTGGAGAACATACTCAAACACTGTACTTAAGTATAAGTACAAATATACAGACAAAAATGTACTCTAGGATAAGTAGAAGTACCATATTAATGTTTTTACTTAACTAAAAGTAAATAAGTACTTGCTTTTAAAAATACTTAAGTACTTGCTGGGCGGCCGTGGCGTAGTGGTAATGGCAGTCGTCCCCCGATCGGAAGGTTGGCGGTTCGAATCCCGGTTCCCCACACCATATGTAGTTGTGTCCTTGGGCAAGACACTTAACCCCGAGTTGCTCCCGGTAGGACTGGAAAGCGCCTTGCAAGGCAGTCTGCCGCTACCGGTGTATGAATGGGTGGATGGTTGGTATTGTAAAGTGCTTTGGGGCCCCTCACAGGGGTCTGGAAAGAGCTATATAAATAAGCTCCATTTACCATTTGCTGAATTGTATTAACTAATGCAATGGTGCTGGTGAAGATTCTCAGTCGTCCAGGACATGATAATATCAAAAAAGGCGTTCAATACAGCAACAACTGGACTTTATTTGTTACAGAAGACGACTTTAATTGTTTGAACCTTATTTTATTTTTGACTTTATTTTATTTTGACTTTATTTGTTTGAAGACTTTGAATTGAGAAAGCTTCTCGGATGAGAAACGAAACGTCTTCTGTAACAAATAAAGCCCAGTTGTTGCTGTATTGAATGCCTTTTTTTATTTCAATGCAATGGTCCACAACAGGGGTGTCAAAGTCAAATACACCGAGGGCCAAACAAACAAATTTGCTACAAGCCAAGGGAGCCAACTGGTGCAATGTTTATTATAAGTGGGTGATATAAGATTTTTATTTCTTCTTTCTGCACTCTTCATTCAATGTTTTCTTTTTGATGAATTTGTTTTATTTTGTCTCTTTTAAATGAATGAATAAATGAATAAATAAAATATTAAATAACTTTACATCTGCTAAGTTCTTGGCATAAATCAACACAGACATGTTCCTGCTTTTAGTATTTTACATTGTTTTATAATGTAGCTGTTTATGTTTCGTTTTATTTTTTAAATACAGTTTTCTTATGATTTTTAATTAATATGCTTTTTTATGATTGTTTATTGTTGGCTGCAAGTATCAACCTGCGAAATCTTTCATTTTCTACAGCTGATAGCTGTTGCTCATTAATTTTTATGAAGTTTAGCAACTTATCTGTGAACATTTGAGCTCCATGGCTTCAACGGTGTGCAGGGGCGGCCGGCCAATAAGGGGCGCTAGGGCGCCGCCCCACTGGAACTTCTGGACCATTAAACATTGAACACTTTTTTAAAAAATTTATAAAAATGAAATAATAAAATAAAAATATTTCAAAATATATGCATATATGTTTTTAGTTGTGTAGGATAAATATTTTATGAGTAATGACGAGTTCCCTTTCAGTCTGGTTCTCTCGGTGCAACATATGCTATGGGAATCAGCGCCTCCGCGCGGTTACCTGAAGTAATACACTCACGCCTTTACAGCGAGGGCGTCAGCGTCGCGCCAGAGGCCCCTCCCTCTGGGTATTTAAGCCGCTGACGCCCATCCATCTTTCTCTTATTGCCCTTCACCTCGCTTAAACCTGAAACACTCTTCTCGGATCTTCTCTGTATTTTCATCGCTCGACTAGAGGTGAGCTCGCTCCCTACACAGAGCATACAGAGAATCTTTTCCTGCGGACTGCTGGGCTAGCGAAAGCTGGTCCTGCACATTTTTCCTTCACCCCAAAGTTTTCTTCTCCTCTCTCCACAGACCGCTTTGCTCGACGGCGCTGACTGCGCGACACTGCTACCCTGCTAACGAGTAGCAAGCTAGCCGGCGAAAGCGACACGAGGAGGGAGATGTCCCCGGATAACGTTAGCACTGCTAACGGGCTTAACTCTTCTCAGCCATGGCTCCTGAGAAGGTAATGCGAAAACCCAAAACTCAAAGAAGACCAGCAGGCCAGTGAGCCCCAGCTCCCGTGCCTTTTCTCTTCTGCTTTTCTACTGCTCGGTTAGCGAACGCTAACTGCAAGTCACGCTACCTGCTAAGCTAACAAAGCTAACAGGCCAGCAGCCTCGATCAGTTCAGCGAGAGGACGTCCTTGGACAAGGAACTCTGGCAGGCTGTGAGCTCTGGCTCCCGAACCTGCTTCAGCGGATCTGGCTACCCCCTTTTTCAGCAGCGGACACCCACGAGGCCTGTCCGGTCTGCTCAGGGATGCTCCACGCAAAGACACTCAAAGTTTTTCTCGCGGATGACCCCGGAGAAAGGAGAGTGGAAATGGAGTAACCGTGCTACTATCTGGCTAGCTTCCATGGTTAGCATGGCTAACCAGGAGCACCCATGATAACACGGGGTGGATGACAGCGCTGCTAACACGATTAGCGCGGCTACGAGTGGACAACGAAGGACTCCATCATGAGGTATTTGAAAATACTTGGCCTACCTTGCTAGCTAACCTTCTCATATTTTGCCTGTTTCGCTATCCTGTCCGGCCAAATCGACGGTAGAATTCATCGCATAACTAAGTGTTTTTTACCGATGCTATGATGCTCGAGGGCCCGTCTTAGCAACGCTAGCAGGCTCACGAGTACCTCCACGTTCAGCCCCGGCTAACAAGGAGGCTCTCTGTCTAGCACAGTCCAGGAGGAGGAATTTCAGCTAATGTCAGCTACGCTACCTAGTAGTTTTCCTATGCCCACGACGAGAACAGCGTGACACTGAGAGCTTATCCACTCATAAGTCTATGGATGACTCTCTGACGTTAACCCTGTCAGGGCCCGAGGGGCCCTAGTGGGATGGACAAGGACGAGTGGCCTCGGTATCGCAGACCCACCAGGCAGAAAAGCTACATGAGCTGCAAGGAGCCACATGTTTTATATGTATATATGTATATATGTATACATATATATATATGTATATATATATATATATATATAAACTACCACCTGGACGCCTCGAAAACAGGATGGGGAGGCAGTCTGCAGAAATCAGAATGCCCGAGGCCTCTGGAATGAGCAGGAAGCAAGATTGTACATCAACTTCCTGGTGTTGTTGGCCGTATTCCTGTCAGCAAAATACTTCTTTGGTAAAGGTCTGATTGCGGGACAGCACGTCCTGGTGTAATCAGATAACAAAACCACGATGTCCTTCATTAACTGGGAAGGGGGGACGAGATCCCAAGCCCTCCTCAGCCTGACACAGAGGATGCTCACATGGTACGCTCCAGGATTATTGTCGCTCAGGGCGACTCATGTTCCGAGTTAACTGAATTACGGAGCGAATGCCCTCTCAAGAGGGCCTCTTTTGGAAACAGAATGAAGACTGAACCCACGAGTCGTGGATCAGGTCTGGTCACGATTTGGAAGAACCTCGGTGGACTTGTTCCCATGCGGAGCCAGCTCACAATGTGACCAAAAATGTCTGACAAGATGGCCGCGCTCCGACCGGCAGCAGCTTCATGGGCTTCCAGTTCATCTCTAGATTTTAGTAGTTTTAATAGTGATTCTGTACCTGACTCAGCACGTTTTATGCGGGTGAATTATAGCCGGACTGAACTGTTGAGGATTGGAGCCGATTTGCCACAGGGAACAGCTGAAATCAGCAACAAACTCAAATCTACACTCGGCAGGATGCGGCTTTTGAAGTCTTCCACCTGGAAGCTACAGCGGAGGTGCTCTGGCTCACGCTCCGGCGAAAAGAAAAGGAAGCGGTGCTCCCGGCGTCAGAAGCGAGGCTGCCGGGCGGGGATTATGGTGAGACTGAAGGCGGACGCTAAAACCGGGAGACCCCCGATTCCGGCACTTTTTCTGTCTAACGTCTGCTCGCTGGACAACATAATGGATTTGCTTCGTCTGAGAGTGACAACGTCGGAGGAAATGAAGAAATGCTCTGTGCTTTGCCTCACGGAAACGTGGATTTCTAAGGAAACACCAGACTCTGTGTATGGACTAGATAACAGACTCTTTTTCAGAGTGGATCGTTGCACAGAGACTACGGGGAAAACACGAGGCGGCAGTGTCTGTGTGTACGTGAGTACGGATTGGTGTAAAAACGGTGCTGTTATTAGAAGCCTTTGCACAGCTGCTGTGGAGCTGATCACGGTGAGGTGTCGCCCCCATTATCTACCCCGCGACTATTCAGTGATCCTTATCACAGTTATCTACATCGCCCCAGATGCTAATGCTAATGTCGCCCTAGAAGAAATTCATGACTTACTCAGCTCGCTGCAGTGTAAATACCCCGAGGGGCTCTGCATTGTTTTAGGTGACTTCAACCACGTGAATTTAAAGGACTCTCTCCCAACCTTCAATCAACACGTATCCATAGCAACACGAGGGAGTAACACCCTCGATCACGTCTACACATATGTGAGAGGCGCGTACACAGCGAAGTCACGCCCACCGCTCGGGGGTTCTGATCATTTATCCCTCCTCATGGTCCTAGCACAACTCCTCCCACTAAGACGTTGTAAACCAGAACAAAAGGAAGTAAAAATTTGGCTCCAGGACAGCACCCCCATGCTAAGAGACTGCTTTGAAAAAACTGACTGGTCTGTTTTCAGGGAGGTAGCTACTGATGGAAGCTCAGTGAATCTGGAACATTATGCATCCTTAGTACTGGGTTATATTAGCACGTGCTCTGAAAATGTATCCATAAAAAATATGTTAAATCTTACCCCAACACAAAACCCTGGTTAAACAAAGAGGTTCGCACCCTGCTGGCAGCCAGGAAAACTGCCTTCAAGTCTGGAAACTCAGAGGAGCTGAGGAAGACCAGGACAGAGCTGGTGGCTGGCATTAAGAGGGCAAAGGCCACATATGCACAGAGGATCGAGGGACAGTTCACCTCACAAGACCCACGGAGCATGTGGAAGGGCATCAAATGGATAACTGATTATAAAAGCAGGCGCAAACAGTGCCCCAAAGACCCATCTCTGCCTGATGCCCTCAACAAGTTTTATGCACGGTTTGAAGAACCAAATAGTCTACCCAGTACCAGACTCACCTCATCGCCAGAGGAAGAGCATCTCAGCGTGACCACAACAGAAGTGAGGAGTAGTCTCAGAAGAATCAACCCTCATAAAGCAACTGGACCGGACAACATCCCTGGGAAAGTTCTGAAGGAATGTGCGGACCAGCTCTGTGAGGTGCTGGCTGACATCTTCAACACCTCACTTGCTCTGGAAACAGTCCCCACCTGCCTGAAGACCGCCACCATCATCCCAGTCCCAAAAAGCTCCACAGTGACTGGTCTGAACGACTATCGGCCGGTGGCCCTCACCCCGATAGTTGCAAAATGCTTCGAAAAACTGGTCATGACCCACATCAAAACAACCGTCAACATCAACGAGGACCCTCATCAGTATGCCTACCATGAGAACCGATCAACAGAGGACGCCATCTCGTCCGTGGTCCACACTGCTCTCACCCACCTGGATCAGAAAGACTCCTACGTCCGTATGCTCTTTGTGGACTGGGTACTAGACTTTTTAACAAACAGACCACAGTAAGTGAGGATCCACAACTTCTCCTCCTCCACCATTGCCCTCAGCACTGGCTCTCCTCAAGGATGTGTGTTGAGCCCCCTTCTGTTCACTCTGCTCACATATGATTGTGCAGCTACCCATCCAGGTGTTCATATTGTAAAGTTTGCAGATGATACAGCGGTGGTGGGATGTATCACAAACAATGATGAATCCAGCTACAGGCAGGAGGTGGAACATCTGGAGAGCTGGTGCAAAGAGAATAACCTTCACATGAAAGTGAAGAAGACAAAGGAGATGATTGTGGACTTCAGAAGGAACAAACAAACACACACCCCACTGAACATAGGTGGATCAGTGGTGGAAGTGGTCTCCAGCTACAAGTACTTGGGGGTACACTTGAATGATAGTCAAAGTCAACTTTATTGTCAGAACTGCAATATCTACAGGACATACACAGGATTGAAATTGTGTTTCTCTCAGTCCCTCGGTGCAACAGTAACCATTTAAACACTAAAACCCAATCCTCCCAAAGTCAGTTCACTGATGCCTTCAAGAGCACTGACTTATGCTCTGCTATCAGCCCGGACCCTTCTCTACATCCTGAGGACTTCATCACCTCCTTCCATCACACCTGCACAACGATCATGGACTCCATCGCTCCTCTCAAACAGGCATCTTCAAAAAACAGACCTTCACCATGGCTCAACGAAACGACGCGGGCTCTTCGACAACGTTGCAGAAAAGCAGAGCGAAAATGGAAGCGGGACCGGCTTCATGTATCTCAGGGAATACTGAGAGACTGTCTCTGTGATTATCAAAATGCTGTGAAGCAGGCCAAATCACAGTACCTCTCCAATTTAATCTCCTCCAGCTCCAACCGGCCGAGGACACTATTCAACACACTCCAGTCTGTCATCAATCCATCTGTCAATGTTCTGAAAACTGCCACTCAGTCTACCTGTGACGACTTTCAGAGCTATTTTGTCAACAAAATAGACTCTATCAGGCAGAACATTGTCAGCCCATCAAACACTGTCCAATCATGTGCGTCTGCAATAACCACAGCTGTTTTTGACCAATTTGACCTGGTCTCACTGCCTAACCTCACCAAGGTGGTTCAGCAGATGAAACCAACAAACTGTTCTCTGGACATCATTCCATCAAAAATATTCAAACAGTCCTTTGATGTAATTGGTCCTTGTGTTTTGTCATTTATTAACAGCTGTCTAATTTCAGGTTATGTGCCATCTGCTTTCAAACACGCTGTGGTCAGGCCTCTTCTCAAAAAACCAGGCCTAGATCCTACAGCTCTCTCTAATTTCAGACCAGTTTCCCATCTGTCATTTCTATCAAAGGTCCTGGAAAAGATTGTTTTTACTCAACTTCAATCTTTTCTTGAGCACAACAACCTGTTTGAAAAATTTCAGTCAGGTTTTCGAGCTCGTCACAGTACTGAATCTGCACTGCTCAAAGTGCAGAATGACATTCTTCTGTCCCTGGATGCAAAAAACCCTGTTCTGCTGGTGATGTTAGACCTCTCAGCAGCTTTTGACACCGTTGACCATCAGGTACTAATCAACCGCTTGTCTCAGCTGGTTGGCCTCCAGGGAGCTGTGCTTGAGTGGTTCAAATCTTACCTGACTGGGAGAACCTTTTCTGTCATGATAGGCGATCTGTCCTCCTCTTCATCAACCCCTCTGACCTCTGGCGTACCACAGGGATCCATTCTGGGGCCAGTCCTCTTTTCTCTTTACATGCTGCCATTAGGATCAATCATTGCACGTCATAATCTGGCTTTTCACATGTATGCAGACGATTTACAAATCTATCTGCCAGTCACTCCCAACCCCTCACTCAGTTCAAACACTCTTGTCAACTGCTTAAATGACATTAAGTACTGGCTGTCTCAAAACTTCCTCCACCTAAACACAGATAAAACTGAATGCATTTTATTTGGTGCACCCGATGACACCAGCAACATCCTTCCCAGTCCCAGTGTTGGTTTTCCCCTCCCCCACTTCAACCCGGTGGTCAGAAATCTTGGAGTGCAGCTTGACTCCAACTTAAAGTTTGATAAACAGATCAGTTCTGTTGTCAAGACCAGCTTTTTCCAGCTCCGTCTGCTCTCCAAAGTCAAGTCATTTCTCAGCCGTGGTGATCTGGAGAAGGCCATCCATGCCTTTGTGACCTCCAGACTTGACTATTGTAATGCTTTGTATGTTGGTATTAATCAATCCTCCATCTCCCGTTTACAGCTTGTACAGAACTCTGCCGCGCGCTTTTTGACCAACACACGAAAATATGAACACATCACTCCTGTCCTGTCCTCTCTACACTGGCTCCCGGTTCAGTTCAGGATACAGTTCAAGCTGCTGCTGTTTGTTTTCAAAGCTCTGAATGGACTTGCACCTCTCTACATCTCAGAACTTTTGAAAGTCCATCAGCCCAGCAGAGCTTTACGATCTGCCAGTCAACACCTGCTGGAGGTGCCTCGCTCAAGGTACAAACAATGGGGAGACCGGTCCTTTTCTGTTGCCGGCCCAAAAGCCTGGAACAGCCTCCCCCTTGAGCTGCGTGCCACCTCTGATCTGACTCTGTTCAAAACCAGACTGAAGACCCACTTGTTCAAAAAAGCTTTCAATGTGTAACTTTTATTACTTTTGGTATTTTAGTATGTAGCATTTCTTTTATTTCCATTGCCTTCTTTTATTACTGTTGTTTTTTATTCTATTTTCACTGATTTATTGTTCCAGTTTATTCATCTTTTTATCCTGTTAAGCACCTTGGTCAATGCAAGGCATTGTAGGAAGGTGCTATACAAATAAAGTTTATTATTATTATTATTATTATTATTATTATTATTATTATTATTATTATTAAAACACTGAAACATTTAATAAACATAAGCATAAAATAGTAAAAGTGTAACACTGTCCTGAGTTTTTGCATAGTAGTATAAAAGTATGAAAATTTACACCAACACTAAAACATTAAACATTTAATGAACATAAGCATAAAATGAAATAATAAAAGTGTAATACTGTCCTGAGTTTTTGCATAGTAGTATAAAAAGTATAAAAAGTATATCTATAAAATAAACTGAAGGTTCTAGCAT
>JBBPBX010076339.1:1900-17135 GCA_038048925.1 Garcialebias charrua | reverse complement strand
TTTGAAACTAAAAGAACAAAAGGTCTGAAAGAGCTGCTGAGGATGAAGACATCAGGTCGGAGCAGATGTGGAGAAAAACCCGTTCAGACAAAAAGAAAATCAGATCTGGAAGAGGAGAACTGGGTTAAAGCTAACATGGCAGAGAGAGAAAGATGGAGAGAGAGGCAGAGGATGCTCTGCTCTTCATCTCCTCGCTGTCAGTTGCTTCAGCGACTCGGCGGGAAGCAGCACGGAGATGCAGCCTCAGAGGTTCAGTACGTAAGCTCTGAGCTTTTATTCTGTCTCCTTTTGGCGCTGCGGCTTTATTTTATTTTTTCCCTCTGTGCACGTTTGTTTGGAAACTGACGTTCGGCTCAGATTGTCGTTTAAAAGTTGGATTATTTTGTGAAAATGTTGTCTGGTTTTTAAACTGGCTGTGTGGTGGAAGTTGAAGAACCTGAACTGATGTGATTTGTAAAGGCTGTGATGTTTCATTCATTAAGAAATCTTCTGCTTTATGATCAGGTGAGACGAAAACATCTTTTGTTTCTGAGCTGTTTGTGGTCGTAAGAGACGCCCAAAATGTTGTGAGTGGTTCTGATGGGATCATCATGAAACCAGCTGCCTGTTTGGTCTCATCTGTGTTGTGCTTTTTATTTCTGTTTCATCGTTTGAACCGTTTAAAGCTCGAGAAGGAGCCGAACATTCAGGCGTGGGAATTCAGCAGAACATTAGTCTGATTCTGCAGCTCGGAGGCAAAAAGAGAAAAATATCAAAAACGAGAGGAACTGCATTTCCAGCAAAGATGGAGGAAAACGCTCATTGCAGAAGAACTTGCTGAGAAACCAACATGAGTGAGAATGAGTTGGAGAAACAGCTGAAATTAGCTTAAAAAACATGCTGAAATGGAAGAATAAGCCTAAACCAGCAAAAGAAAGCAGAAATAACACATTTTTGCTGGAATAGTTTTAAATAAGCAGAAATGAGCACAAAAGGGTGGAAATTAGCTTTAAAAAAAAGGCTGAAATGAGCAAAAATAAAAATGGCTGAAAAGTAGCAGAAATTTATAAAAGTTTAAACAACCAGATGGAAGGGGAAAGACCAGAAATGAGCTAAAAAATGTGAAATTAGCTGAAAAGGTTAAAATTAGCATAAACAGCTAAATAGTAGCTGAAATAGCAGAAAAGGCTTAAGCTAGCATAGTTAAGCTGAAAGGAGTATAACAAGCTAAAATTATCAGAAATAAGTTAATAGGCTGAAAGTAGCAGAAATTGCAAAAACCTTGAATTTATCTGAAAACAGCCAAAATTAGCAAGAAAATGCAAACAAAAAAATAAATAAATGCGTAGCTGAACAGGTAGAACAAGCTTCAATAGAAAAGTAGCAGCTGAAAAGTAACTAAAAAGGCAGAAAGAAGCTTAAATTACCAGGCGGAAATAGAGAGCATATTTTTGCTGAATTAGGCAGATGTGGAGTTAGCTGAATAAGCTAGAATTATCATAAGAATAGCTAAATACAGTAGTAGCTGAAAAAGCCAAAAACAGTTGAAACGCAGAAATAAGCCGAAAGAGGCATTAACAAGCTGACATTAGCAGAAAAAAGTTAAACGAAGTATAAACATTTTGTAGTTAGCAGAACAAATCTGAAAGGAGCACAAAACAGCTGAAAAGCAGCTGAAAGTAGCTGAAAATGTTTACATTTGCAGAAGTAAGCTGAAAGACGCTGAAGCAGAACAAAATGTGAAAGGAGCAGCAAAAGGTTGTAAACAGCTGAAGATCTGAAGGATAGAAAATGAGCTCAGTTCATTTCCCATGAGGAAAAAATGATGATGATGATGATGATGAAGGTGTAGGTGGACACAAGTTGGGAAAGTCTTCTGGAGACATTTCTTCTGTCCAGCTGAAGCTACAAATTATGAATGAAAAGTCTAGAAGCAGCCCTCAGATGAAACCTGCTTGGTTCAGATGTTCAGGGACAACCAGGAACCGTCATGTCTACAGGACCACCAGCGTCCACGTCCACAGTGGAGACACATTTACGTCACCGTGGACTGAGAGGACCAAGAAGTATTTGCTATACAACACAATTATAGTACCACATTTAATTTATTGTGTTGATGTCTGGGGAACAGCGTGCAAAACTTTAACAAAGCCTATTTTTATCTTACAAAAAAGAGCTATAAGAATTAGAACAAGAATGCATTATTATCATCCAACAAGCAAACTATTCTAGGAATTGAAACTATTGAAGTTTTATGATCTGGTGGAATATAATATTTTTTTATTAATGCATAAAGCTCAAAAACTACAAACTACCTCTAAATATTCAAAAGCATTTTGTAAAAAGGAAAAGCTGTTACAATCTTAAAGGAACAGACATTTTTGTTAAACCACAGTATAGATCCAGTCTAAAGGGTCGGTTTACTTTAATACATGGAATAGATTTATGGAATGGTTTGGGAAATGATGCCAAAAAAATTGAGTCAATGTCTATATTTAAGAAATTGATTAAGTATAAATTTTTAAATAGATATATATAAATGGAAAATTGTTAATGTACTAAAAATCGGCAATTGTTATGGGTTATTAATTTTGTCCATGAATAATCATTGTTTGAATTGAGTGTTGAATAGAATTTTGATTTAAGAAGGGGCAGATATAAGACTTTTTATTCTTCTTCTGCTTCCTTTCATTTTAAATCTGCTTTTTTTTTTCTATATATGTTTTGGAATTGTTTCTTTTGTGTTTTAAATTTGAAATGAATAAATTAAATACAAAAAAAAAATTCATAAAAGACGACAAAACCAGAATGGGTCAGACCATTCATGAAAAGACGACGAAACCAGAACGGGTCAGACCATTCATGAAAAGATGACAAAACCAGAACGGGTCAAACCATTCATGAAAAGATGACAAGACCAGAACGGGTCAGACCATTCATGAAAAGATGACAAAACCAGAACGGGTCAAACCATTCATGAAAAGACGACAAGACCAGAACGGGTCAGACCATTCATGAAAAGATGACAAAACCAGAACGGGTCAAACCATTCATGAAAAGACGACAAGACCAGAACGGGTCAGACCATTCATGAAAAGACGACAAAACCAGAATGGGTCAGACCATTTTTGAAAAGACGACGAAACCAGAACGGGTCAAACCATTCAAGAAAAGACGATAAAACCAGAGAAACTTCATTTCCTGTGAACGATTTCTGCTGAAAGCTGCTGAAAATGTTTCACAGCTGAACTGTTAATGAGTCGGATCTGAGCAGCTGAAGTTTACTGATCTGAAAAGCTGAAATTAGCTCAAAGAAGCTGAAAAGAGCTGAACCAGAGCAAAGGCTGAAATTATTAAAATAAGCTGATATAGGCAGAAAGAGACTGAATAGATTATAAAATGTCTGAAATTAGCTGAAAAAGCTGAAATTGGTTTAAAATAAGCTGAAATGAGCAGGAAAAACATGAAAGCAGCTGAAAAGCTTAAATTAGCTAAGATAAAGCTGAAAGGAAATTAATCAGAAGAAAAGCTGAAACGAGCTAAAAAGCTGAAATTGGCTAAAAGAAGCTGAAATGAGCTGAACTAGAACAATAGCTGAAATGAGCTGAAAAGCAGACATTAGCTAAAAGTAGCTGAACAAGAACAAAAGCTGAAATGAGCTGAAAAGCAGAAATTAGCTAAAAGGAGCTGAACCAGAATAAAAGCAGAAATTAGCTAAAAGGAGCTGAACCAGAATAAAAGCTGAAATTAGCTGAAAAGCTGAAATTAGCTAAAAGGAGCTGAACCAGAATAAAAGCGGAAATGAGCTGAAAAGCAGAAATGAGCTAAAAGGAGCTGGACAAGAACAACAGCTGAAATTAGCTGAAAAGCAGAAATTAGCTAAAAGGAGCTGAACCAGAATAAAAGCTGAAATGAGCTGAAAAGCAGAAATTAGCTAAAAGGAGCTGAACCAGAATAAAAGCTGAAATGAGCTGAAAAGCAGAAATTAGCTAAAAGGAGCTGAACCAGAATAAAAGCTGAAATGAGCTGAAAAGCAGAAATTTGTTAAAAGGAGCTGGACAAGAACAATAGCTGAAATGAGCTGAAAAGCAGAAATTAGCCAAAAGGAGCTGAACCAGAATAAAAGCTGAAATGAGCTGAAAAGCAGAAATTGGCTAAAAGGAGCTGGACAAGAACAACAGCTGAAATTAGCTGAAAAGCAGAAATTAGCTAAAAGGAGCTGAACCAGAATAAAAGCTGAAATTAGCTGAAAAGCAGAAATTAGATAAAAAGAGCTGAACCAGAATAAAAGCTGAAATTAGCTGAAAAGCAGAAATTAGCTAAAAGGAGCTGAACTAGAATAAAAGCTGAAATGAGCTGAAAAGCAGAAATTTGTTAAAAGGAGCTGGACAAGAACATTAGCTGAAATGAGCTGAAAAGCAGAAATGAGCTAAAAGGAGCTGAACCAGAATAAAGGCTGAAATGAGCTGAAAAGCAGAAACGAGCTAAAAGGAGCTGAACCAGAATAAACGGTGAAATGAGCTGAAAAGCAGAAATTAGTTAAAAGGAGCTGAACTAGTACAACAGCTGAAATGAGCAGTAAAGCAGAAATTAGCTAAAAGGAGTTGAAGTAGAACAACAGCTGAAATGAGCTGAAAAGCAGAAATTAGCTAAAAGGAGTTGAACTAGAATAAAAGCTGAAATTAGCTGAAAAGCAGAAATTAGCTAAACGGAGCTGAACCAAAGTAAAAGCTGAAATTAGCTGAAAAGCAGAAATTAGCTAAAAGGAGCTGAACCAGAGTAAAAGCTGAAATTAGCTGAAAAAGCTGAAATTGGTTTAAAATAAGCTGAAATGAGCAGGAAAAACCTAAAAGCAGCTGAAAAGCTTAAATTAGCTAAGAAAAAGCTGAAAGGAAATTAATCAGAAGAAAAGCTGAAACGAGCTAAAAAGCTGAAATTGGCTAAAAGAAGCTGAAATGAGCTGAACTAGAACAATAGCTGAAATGAGCTGAAAAGCAGACATTAGCTAAAAGTAGCTGAACAAGAACAAAAGCTGAAATGAGCTGAAAAGCAGAAATTGGCTAAAAGGAGCTGAACCAGAATAAAAGCTGAAATTAGCTGAAAAGCAGAAATTAGCTAAAAGGAGCTGAACCAGAATAAAAGCTGAAATTAGCTGAAAAGTTGAAATTAGCTAAAAGGAGCTGAACCAGAATAAAAGCTGAAATGAGCTGAAAAGCAGAAATGAGCTAAAAGGAGCTGGACCAGAACAACAGCTGAAATTAGCTGAAAAGCAGAAATGATCTAAAAGGAGCTGAACCAGAATAAAAGCTGAAATTAGCTGAAAAGCAGAAATTAGCTAAAAGGAGCTGAACCAGAATAAAAGCTGAAATTAGCTGAAAAGCAGAAATTTGTTAAAAGGAGCTGAACCAAAATAAAAGCTGAAATTAGCTGAAAAGCAGAAATTAGCTAAAAGGAGTTGAACCAGAATAAAAGCTGAAATGAGCTGAAAAGAAGAAATTAGCTAAAAGGAGCTGGACAAGAACAACAGCTAAAATGAGCTGAAAAGCGGAAATTAGTTAAAAGGAGCTGAACCAGAATAAAAGCTGAAATTAGCTGAAAAGCAGAAATTAGCTAAAAGGAGCAGAACTAGAACAACGGCTGAAATGAGCTGAAAAGCAGAAAGTAGCTAAAAGGAGTTGAACTAAAACAACAGCTGAAATGAGCTGAAAAGCAGAAATGAGCCAAAAGGAGCTGAACCAGAATAAAAGCTGAAATGAGCTGAAAAGCAGAAATGAGCTAAAAGGAGCTGAACCAGAATAAACGGTGAAATGAGCTGAAAAGCAGATATTAGTTAAAAGGAGCTGAACTAGTACAACAGCTGAAATGAGCTGTAAAGCAGAAATTAGCTAAAAGGAGTTGAAGTAGAACAACAGCTGAAATTAGCTGAAAAGCAGAAATTAGCTAAAAGGAGTTGAACTAGAATAAAAGCTGAAATTTGCCGCCGCTTTGGTGTGGGGGATAAGCGCGCGGCACATATTGAGGCTGAGCCTCTCTGCAGGCGTCGCGGGTTCGCATCCCAGACCCGACGAGCTGTTACTGCAGTGTCTCTCCCTTTTCTCTACCCGTTTCGCCCTCTCCCTCTACAATAAATGCCACTAGATCCCAAAAATGTAAAAAATAATACAAGATACAAGATACAAGAGCTTTTATTAACATTGCACCAGTTCTCACCAATACAACGTGATAATGTATACACAGTCACCCAGAAGAGGGGTAGAGAATGTAAAGCTGCTGCTTATTCAAACACATGACATGTTCTTCAGCGCGGCCTCTCTCATCCGTCACGGGATGAAGGTCAAATCAGATATGGAAAAAGGAGAACACAATAGGTATCATTTGTGATATTCAAAAAAAGAATCTATCAAAGATTGCCTTAAGACACTCTATGATAAAGTCCCAAAAACTCTATCAGCATTAAGCACAACCAGACAAGACATTGTTGCAGTTTGACGACATGCAAGGAGATCAAAGAGTCTGTGAGTAACATTCAGATAAGCACAGTTCAGCAGTTGTTCAGCTTGGCGCTATCCGAGCGCACACACAGAGATCTCTGGGGGGGGGGGGAGGTCAGCAAGGTCTCTTCAGCTCTACGACTCCAGGAGAATAGTTTCCAGACAGCCTTCTTTTCAAGGTCGTGTGCAGAAACCAGATTAGATAGTTCTTTTGTTTATCTTCAATCCAGGCCACAGTGTTCTTTTTGACTGCAGCCTTCCAAGTCCAGGTGCTGTTCAGGTCCAAAATCGCCGAATCATATGAGGTTCCGAGCTACGAACCCCCATCTGTGCCCTGATTGAGGCCGGGCGGCTGTAAACGAGTTCCAAAGCGCACCGCAGGTCCGCGGTGGTCTACCGCCGCTCCCATCGTGCGATTCAGTTCGTACAACAGCTGGGATGAGGAGCTCACAGCCCGGATCAGAGAATCTTGCTGATCAGGAAGTTTGGCCAGCGCGCTGATAGCCGCCGAAGTCTTCCTGAGCTTCCAGTAGCAGACAGCTCCGCTGACGCCAAAAAACAGAGCAGCTGCCACCAATATCCCAATAATCCACAAATCTTCCACGTCTTCGACAGACAAGACGGTCAGACACATAGGTTGCCACTGTCCCCACGAGTCCATCATGTATCCGACAGCGTGCGTGTCAGAGGGGCAGACTGCTTCTCCTGGCCCGGTCCGCTTCGTGGAAAAAATCTTATCTATAGAGGAAACAGCCCAATTTATTAAATCCATCGCAAATTGGTTCGAGTGAGCGCTGAAGAGTCACAGACGAGACAAAAAGCAAGCAGGGAGGAGGAAAACTTAAGGAGGGTAGGAGCAAAAAGATATGCGACTTGCTTTGCCGAGAGCGGAAGTAGGATAAAAGAATAAAAGCTGAAATTAGCTGAAAAGCAGAAATTAGCTAAAAGGAGCTGAAGTAGAACAACAGCTGAAATTAGCTGAAAAGCAGAAATTAGCTAAAAGGAGTTGAACTAGAATAAAGGCTGAAATGTGCCGCCGCTTTGGTGTGGGGGATAAGCGCGCGGCACATATTGAGGCTGAGCCTCTCTGCAGGCGTCGCGGGTTCGCATCCCAGACCCGACGAGCTGTTACTGCAGTGTCTCTCCCTTCTCTCTACCCGTTTTGCCCTCTCCCTCTACAATAAATGCCACTAGATCCCAAAAATGTAAAAAATAATAAAATAAAATAAAAGAATAAAAGCTGAAATTAGCTGAAAAGCAGAAATTAGCTAAAAGGAGCTGAACCAGAGTAAAAGCTGAAATTAGCTGAAAAGCAGAAATTTGTTAAAAGGAGCTGAACCAAAATGAAAGCTGAAATGAGCTGAAAAGCAGACATAATAATAATAATAATGAATTCCATTTATAATGCACTTTTCATTAATAAAAATCTCAAAGTGCTACAAAGTGTAATAAAGCAAAGATCAAAATAAAACAAGTGATAAAATCAAATAAAATCAATAATAATATCGACTAAGATCAAAGATAAAATCATGTGGATGCAGATTAGGCTTGCTTAAAAAATAAATAAAATAAAACAAGTGATAAAATCAAGTAAAATCAATAATGATATCAGCTAAGATCAAAGATAAAATCATGTGGAGGCAGAATAGGCTTGCTTAAAAAGAAAGGTCTTTATGCTGCTTTTAAAGTCAACCAGTGACTGTGGAGCTCTCAGGTCGTCAGGGAGGGAGTTCCACAGGCGGGGGGCAGCCACACAGAATGCTCGGTCTCCCATGGTCCTCAATTTGGTCCGAGGAATATGAAGGAAATTACTGTTCTGTGATCGTAGAGACCGGGTGGATGAATATGGTGCAAGAATGTCCTTTAGATAGTCAGGTGAAGTGCCGTGCAAGCATTGATGGGTAATGAGAGCAGTTTTGTACTGAATTCTGTAGGTGACAGGAAGCCAATGGAGGTTATGGAGAATGGGTGTAATATGTTCAAATTTACGAACTCTCAACAGAATCCTTGCTGCACTGTTTTGAATGTATTGAAGTTTCTGAAGGTTTTTGCCAGGGATACCAATAAACAGGGAGTTGCAGTAGTCGAGCCTGGAGGAGACAAAGGCATGGACGAGTTTCTCAGCATCAGGAAAAGTCAGAGATGGGCGAAGTCTGGAGATGTTTCGAAGATGGAAGAAGCAGGTTTTAAACAGATGCTTAATGTGATTTTCAAATGTAAGATGAGAGTCCATTTTTATTCCAAGATTTGTAACAGAGGTGGAGAGGGGGATGTCTTGACCAGAGAAGGAGATTGTTGTTAAAGTTGATGTTTGTATCTGGTGAGGGGTGCCAATCAATATGGCCTCAGTCTTCGAGCAGTTTAATTGAAGAAAATTCTGATTCATCCATGCCTTTATTTCCTCCAGGCAGGCAGAGAGAACAGTGAGTGAAGACGGAGATAGGGATGATGATGATGTTCCAGTCCTGATGTAAAGCTGCGTGTCGTCGGCATAGCAGTGAAAAGAAATGTTGAACTGATTGATAATTTGACCTAAAGGCAGCATGTAGAGGGAAAACAGCAGGGGCCCCAGAACTGACCCCTGAGGGACACCACAGGAGACACCGACTGTCTGGGAAGTGGCATTGCCAAGGCTAACACATTCCAGCCTATCGGAGAGGAAAGATCTGAACCAGTCCAGGACAATGTCACAGAGACCGACCTCCACATGAAGACGGTGGAGGAGGATATTATGGTCCACAGTGTCGAAGGCTGCAGTGAGGTCAAGGAGGACAAGGATGGAGGGAGAACCAGTGTCAGCAGCCATGAGGACATCATTTGTTACTCTCAGCAGTGCTGTCTCAGTACTGTGAGCTGCTCTGAATCCAGACTGGAATTTCTCATACAGGGAGTGTTGTTGTAGGTGGTCCTGCAGCTGAGCAGCAACTGCTTTCTCCAGCACTTTGGACAGAAATGGGAGGTGGGAAATTGGGCGGTAATTAGAAAAAATGTCGGGATCCAAATTAGATTTTTTCAGAAGAGGCCTAATGATGGCAGTTTTTAGAGGCAATGGAACATGACCAGATTGTAGAGACTTGTTTATTATTTGTGTGATTAATGGGCTTATTGCAGAGTGATTGGATTTTATGAGAGACGAGGGGAAGGGATCCAGGGCGCAGGATGAAGGCTTCATTTTCTTGAGGATGGTCTCTACCTCACTCTGAGCGACTTCATCAAAGCTGCTCAGGGTCCCAGAAAGCAGACGGGTAGATGGTACACTAAGATCAGGGAGGTTGTGGAGCTGAGATCTGATAGTGTCAACTTTGTTTTTAAATGATGAGAGGAACAGGTTGCATTTTTGAACAGAGTCCTCATGAGTTTGTTTAATGGGATTAAGCAGATGAGTTATTGTGGAGAAGAGCTGTTTAGAGTTTCCAGGGCAGGTGTTGATGATGTTGGAATAATATTTGGAGCGTGCTTCTTTAAGCGAATAGGCGTACGCTTTCTGATGTTCTTTGTACGCTTGCTTGTGCACAGAGAGACCAGATGATTTTACACGTCTCTCAATAGCACGGCCAGTTGCCTTCATCCTGGACATTAGCTAAAAGGTGCTGAATCAGGCTGAAATGAGCAGAAAAAGGTTTTAAAGGAGACCACATATAGGTATTTAAAATTTTTATGTTATGTCTGTGTGCTATCTTGACAATATTAATTCATTTTAATACACAAAATAATTCTTAGATAATTAATTATACCCTTTTTAATTCTGCCATTTTTAACTTTCGTTTTGAACGACCGGTTTCTTGAAGTCCACGCCCTTCAACGATCTGTTTACGCCCTCTGTAACAGCCAGTATCTGTAATGTGTTGTTGTTTTAAAATTAGCTCTTTTTTTATTACTCATTTGACTTACTGTTAGTGCTAGCTTAAGATAACTTACCGAAACCCGTCTGAGCGCGCCGCAATTAGCTGCTCCTTTTAGCATGAGACCACCCGAATCCGATGCTAATGTTAGCTTGTTCCTCTTCCGGTGTTCGCCAGCTCCGCTCGTTGCACGCGGAGATTTTGGGAGTTATCGCTGTTCCAGTCAAGACAACACAAAGTTCACCAAGTGTCTCCCGTAAATTAATCCGTAAGGAGAAGGTCCTCGCTGCTGCGAGGCTGCTGCGAGGCTGCAGCGAGGCTGTACAGTTGAAGCTCCGCTCCATCCGCCAGAAGAGTGTCCCGTTGCCGCTGGTCCCTACGCCGGGGGTCCGCTCGTTTAATTTTTGCCGGCTGCGCGTTGGGAGCGATCGCAAATACACTAAAAATTGAACTAAAACATAAAAATAACAATTATACTTTATTTATAAAGCCATTTAAAAAAAACACAGCTGCAACAAAGTGCTGTACACATGAAATTAAGAACATATAAACAAAAGATGAGATGAAATCATGAAAAACAACAGTCATGTGTTTAATACAGAAGTGGGTTGAGCCTAACCAGGGGTTGCTAGGTGAGGGGCTGGACTCAGGTTTGATCTGATTGGCTGGCGGCTTGTGACGTCAATAACTGCAGGAAGTGTGAATCCAGGTGTATTTATCAAAAATAAATAAATCTACTTAGAGTAAATAAACCACTGGGTGCATTTTTTTGGCACAAGGACTGTTTTTTTATGAAGTAAATACCCAAAGTTGAGTAAAAAAAACATTAAAAAGTGAATTTTGCATCTGTGGTCCCCTTTAAAGGATCTGAAGGACGTGAAGTTCTCTATTAACTTTCAGTGATGAAAACATGGCAGACGAAGTTAAATATTTGAACAAGTGAAAATTGCACAAATACCAAAAGTCACAGCTGGAATGTCCTGAAGGAGCCGAATGTTTTGGTGAATTGTAGAAATAAAACAAAGATTGCAGAAGGAGTTCCATCCATCCATCCATCTTCTTCCGCTTATCCGGGGTCGGGTCGCGGGGGTAGCAGCCTAAGTAGGGAGGCCCAGACTTCCCTCTCCCCAGCCACTTGGAGCAGCTCCTCTGGGGGAATCCCAAGGCGTTCCCAGGCCAGCCGAGAAACATAGTCCCTCCAGCGAGTCACCTCAACTGGCTCCTCTCGATGTGGAGAAGCAGCGGCTCTACTCCGAGTCCCTCCCGGATGACTGAGCTTCTCACCCTATCTCTAAGGGAGAGTCCAGCCACCCTGCGGAGAAAACTCATTTCAGCCGCTTGTATCCGAGATCTTGTTCTTTCGGTCATAACCCAAAGCTCATGACCATAGATGAGGGTGGGAACGTAGATCGATCGGTAAATTGAGAGCTTTGCCTTTTGACTCAGCTCTCTCTTCACCACGACAGACCGGTACAGCGCCCGCTTCACTGCGGACGCTGCACCTATCCGCCTATCGATCTCACGCTCCAGTTTTCCCTCATTCGTGAACAAGATCCCGAGATACTTAAACTCCTCCACTTGGGGCAGGACCTCCTCCCCGACCCGGAGAGGGCATGCTACCCTTTTCCGGCTCAAGACCATGCAGAAGGAGTTAAGTTTTGAAAAACAAACGGAAGCTAAAAGTAGCTGAATGATTCACAAACTGGATCATTTTCTGCAGCTTCAGCTCGTTCTTGGACTTTTTGTTGGATCCCTGTGAAACAAAGTAAAAAACACACGTTTCTTTTGTTCTCATTTTATGAGCTACACAAACAAACGTTTGTTACTCAACGACTCGGGACAGGAAACACCTTCCATGTCCTCCTCTCTTCCTCTGCCCTTTTGTTGCAGCTTCGGCTGCGTGTAATTTGAATAAATCAGCACCGGAAGCTTCGACGTCTTACTCTAAAACATCACTCCATATTTCAGCTGCTTTGGATAAAAGAGATGAGAGAATGAAACAGCTGTGTTGTCGGTGGTTTCAGGCTGTAATGGGTTCGGCTGATGAGATTCTCCTTTTGTGATGTTTTCGGCTGTTTTCTGACACATTCCGCCCATTCTCACATTTTAACAAAATGTAGCTTCATTAGCATGTAGAGTACCTTCCCCTCGATAACACGGGCATCTCCAGATGTGGTTTAATGAGGTGGTGGTGGTGGTGGTGGTGGGGGGGGGATGTGGAGGCCACTGAAAATGTTTAGCTACATTTAGCTTTTAGCTATCATTTCACGTCTTTTACCTTGATGTAACCGTCAAAGAAAACAAGAGCATCCGTTCTTCTGTTGGAATAATCTCAATCGTTTTCTGACAAGCGGGCAATATTTTTGCCCGTGTGTGTGTGTGTGTGTGTGTGTGTTAGCAAAATATCTCAGAACCCAGAAGATGAATTTGAATGAACCCCATAGAGACCCATCACAGGACGTTGGTCCACCACTGGTTAACCTTCAGAGTCAGTCCAGTTCAAGATGGTCGCCACAGCCAGTCGGCACAAAAACATCTGGAGCTCGGTCAGTTTGATGGGCGTTGAGCTCAGAGTGGGCGTGGTGGTAGCTGAGGCTCCTCCCCCACATGTGGTCCAGTTAAACCTTCGTTTCTCGTTGAGCTGTGATCCCAACTCTTCCTGCAGAGCTCCCCTTAGCAAAAAGAAGTATATTTGAAGTTTAATTTATTTAGTATACAGTACTTGAGTACAAGTATAAGTATATAAAGTACTATATACTTCTCAATGTGTACTTGTAGTATAATATAAGTATGTAGATTTAATACTTCGTTGTACTAGATTGGGACAAATCTAGTTTATAGAAAGTATACGTTAAGTATACTACTCTATGCTTTTAGTTCACATTTTTAGTTTATTTAAGTATACTTAAAGTATACTAGTAGTACACTTTTTATTAGACTTCCAATGTACTTATTGTGTACTTCTATTTCATATTTTAGTTTATTTAGGTATACTGTACTTAAAGTATACTAGTAGTACACTTTTTATTAGACTTCCAATGTACTTATTGTGTACTTCTAGTTCATATTTTAGTTTATAGAAGTAGACTTCTTTTATACTTTTGAGTATAAGCCAAGTATACTTCACTATACTATTCTTAATAGTATCTAATGCAGTTTATAAAAACTAAACTTCAAGTACACAGCCTTATTTTAAAGTATACAATTAATATACTCTTATTTAAATAAACTTATTTTTAGTAATCTCAGATAAATACCTAAAAAGTATACTTCAAGTCAGATTAGTACACAGCCTTATTTTAAAGTATAAAATAAATATACTCTTAGTACACTTAAATAAACTTCTTTTTTAGTATATCTCAGATAAGTACTTAAAAAGTATACTTGAAGTATACTTTAATATACTACTTTTTGTTAAGGGTCAGAACCAGAACCGCTCGAGTCTTTCCGTCCCGTCCCGGAGTCTCTGGAGTTCACACGAAGCTAAAAGTCTCTAAAGGCAAAACGTTAGCTGAAGCTATAAGCAGCTAAACACTACAGCAAAACGTTAGCTGAAGCTATAAGCAGCTAAACGATACAGCAAAACGTTAGCTGAAGCTATATGCAGCTAAACGCTACAGCAAAACGTTAGCTGAAGCTATAAGCAGCTAAACGCTACAGCAAAACGTTAGCTGAAGCTAAGCAGCTAAACGCTACAGCAAAACGTTAGCTGAAGCTATATGCAGCTAAACGCTACAGCAAAACGTTAGCTGAAGCTATAAGCAGCTAAACGCTACAGCAAAACGTTAGCTGAAGCTATAAGCAGCTAAACGCCCATCGACTTGTTTTTGAACTCTTCGGCTGCGGGCCTGTTCATGTTTGTTTGTGTTCCAAGTCCAGTTGTTGTCTTGCTGTTGTCTCACGTCTGAATCTGTGGACACGTGTCCCACGTCCCTCGGTGCTGCTCTGTCCACTCGGCGTCCCTGTCTTCAGTTTCTGGACGACCCTGAACGTGTTTGAATCCTCAAAGTTTTGGATCTTTGATGGAAACAGTTTTTCTTCAACGTTTTTTTAAGCTTTTCTTCGAAGCGGATGAGCGTGTTGTGAAAACAGACCCGTGTTTTGTTTTTCGGCTGCGTTCATCGGCTGCGTTCAGCTCGGTTCGTCTCTTTAGGCCGTCTCTTCTCGCCGTCAGACTGTCCAAACGAGACAACTGGGTGGACGGAGACGAAGACGCAGCTCGTGAAGACCTGACAGGCCGCACGTCAGACCTCCAGCTGCTCAGGCAGATTCTCAGACGTTCAGAAATCCCCGATGAGACGAGACGGAGGAGTTTAGGAGGTTTTAATGAATCCAAAACAAACAGCCGAAGGAGGCTGCCACGTTCGGCTGAGGGCTGTTTGCAGAGTTTCATCAGGGACTCATTTCTGCTGCAGCGTGGAGACAGGAAGACGACTCCTCGGCTTGTTTCCCGTAAAGCCCCAGATGTTCTGTCAGAGCGTTTGGCATCGTCGTCTCGACGACAAGAATCTGTTGAAAGGCCGACAGTGTCTCTGCTGATCTGGATGTTCTGCTGATCTGGATGTTCTGCTGATCTGGATGTTCTGCTTGAACTCGGCACGTCTTCGTTTGAGGATCGTTTGTCACACGTGAACATTTCACTCCTCTGACCCTCGAAGCTCGACTGGTGCACGAAACAAGGTGAAAACACAAGACAAGGCTCAGGCTCTCACTGCGTGCTGCTCCTGACCAAAGGTTTACATACATTTTACATCCATCATCCATCCATCATCCATCCATTTATACATCCATCCATTCATTTATCCATCCATCCATCCATGCATACATGCAATGCAGATATGTTCTTGTTTTTGATTTTATACATCTACCTTATAATGTTTTGCTAGTTTTTGATACTTTGTTAAAAAAAATTATATATATACA
>JBBPBX010076338.1:0-17135 GCA_038048925.1 Garcialebias charrua | reverse complement strand
CTTGTCCAGATGTCCCTGTGTCCCCCTTCAGTGTAGCCAGTCCAAAGTTGGACAGATTCTGGAAAAAGGAGCAATACCTGATCCTAATATGTCAGACACAAGTTTCCCTGTTTTTCCCAGCACGTCAAAATGGTGCTTTCCTCCTGACACAAGTAATATTGGAGAAAGCGCATTTAAAACATCAGGCCAAGCCACTTCTACCACATACTCAAAGGATAAACCAGACAGAAAAGATGAGCTTCTCAAACAGGAATCCTCAAAGCAGATTACATGTCTACAAAACTTCTGTTATGTTTGTGGTAAGCCACAAACTAAAATTTCACGCCATTTGCAAACACACCAGACGCATCCTGAAATTATCCAACTGTTTTCCCTTCACAAGGATTCTAAAGAGCGCAAAGTTTTATTAGAAAAATTGAGGAACAGGGGAATTCACAAGCATAACAATGCAGTTTTACAAGGTGGACAAGGGCCCTTGAAAGTGAAGAGAAAGACAAAAGCTAAGGCCGTAGATGGAACATTTATTCACTGTATCTACTGTGAAGGAATGTACGTTCAAAAGCAACTATGGAGACATGTCCGTAGATGCCCCTGTAAGCCAGAAAATATGGATATGGATAATCCACCTGGAAGAGCCAAAGTGCTGAGTTTGGCTTTGGCTAAAGAGTCTGCATTCTATCATGAAATCTGAAGTGGTGTTTGTAAGATCATTAAAAGTATGAAACCCGACGATGTTACCTCAGCTGTGAGAAATGACCTGTGTATTATTCAGTTTGCTCAGTCACTCCACAACAGACATGGACAAGACCCCTCAAAATACGACTACATGCGACAAAAGCTTCATGAAGTTGGCCGTTTGTTGATATGTCTGCGCACAAAATATGCAATACATAACCTAGAGGATGCTGTGAAACCTGCTAACTTCCAGAGAGTTGTGCAAGCAGTAAAGACTGTGTCAGGCTTTGATGAAGAAACACGTTCATACAAAAAAACAAGCCTTGCCATAAAACTGGGACATACACTGAACAAAATCTGTAACCTTGTTCATTGCCGAGCACTCATGGCAGAAGATGAACAACTGATGAAGTCGTCAGACGCATTCAAAAAACTGTGCTCATCAAAATGGTCAGAGATGGTGTCTCATAGTGCCCTTAGCACTTAAAATCATGCCAAATACAATAGGCCATTAACATTACCATTCACTGAAGATGTTAAGCTTCTGCATCAGCATCTGAATAAATCAGGAGAAAATGCCTTTAACACCTTGAAAGATGAAGCCAGCCCCCAGACTTATGCAGAACTTGCAAAAGTTACACTTGCATAGGTCATTGTGTTCAATCGTAGACGAGCAGGAGAGGTTTCAAAGATGCACCTACGAAGTTTTATGGAGCGTGACACCACCAAGCTCCATGATGATGTTGCCATGGGTTTGTCAACGGTTGAACAGAAGCTCTGCAGCCATTTCACTCGGGTTGAAATCATTGTGAAAAGAGGCCGAAAGGTTGCAGTTTTACTCGCACCAAATGTGGTGGATGCACTGACTTTATTGGCAAGTAAGAGAGAGACATGTGTTGTTTTACAAACAAACTTATTTCTATTTGCAAGACCTAAATCAATGAGTCACTACAGAGGACAGGACAGTCTGCGTGTTCATGCAAGCCAGTGTGGAGCATAGCACCCAGAGTTCCTCAGGTCAACACAACTACGGAAACATGTAGCCACGCTCTCACAAGTCTTGAACTTAAAAAACAATGAACTTGACCAGGTTGCAGACTTCTTGGGCCATGACATCCGTGTTCACAGGGAATTTTACAGATTACCAGCTCCCCCAACACAACTGGCAAAGATATCCAAGCTACAGGTTGAAAAAAATATGGAGGAACTTTTTTTTTAAATAAAGTATTTAAAAGTGTAACACAGATTTATACAATATTAATACATAATACAGAAAGGTACATACCCCAGATACTGGTAGCATACTGGTTATTTAACCAGTATGTATATTTTGTACCAGACTATTCTATAAAATGACATGTTATCTTGTACTCAATTGGTATGTACCTGGTACCTATGCAACCTGGCTTTATAATGAAATGACTAATAACCTAGTTGCCTGGTATGTACCGAGGTCTTTGTTACAATCAAAAAAATGTGTTCAATAAAAAAACAACTGGACTTTTATTTGTAGCAGAAGACGTTTCGCCCTTCATCCAAAAGGCTTTCTCAATTCTAAGAGAAGAGACCTGTCCAGGTGTCCCTGTGATGGACTGGAGACTTGTTATTATTATAACTTGTCAGTTATTATTATTATTATTATTATTATTATTATTATTATTATTATTATTATTATTATTATTATTATTATATTACTTGTAAATGTGTTCCTGTGATGGACTGGAGACCTGTCCAGGTGTCCCTATGATGGACTGGAGACTTGTCCACGTGTCCCTGTGATGGACTGGTGACTTGTAAATGTGTCCCTGTGATGGACTGGAGACTTGTAAATGTGTCCCTGTGATGGACTGAGACTTGTCCAGATGTCTCTGTGTCCCCCTTCAATGTAGCCAGTCCAAAGTTGGACAGATTCTGGAAAAAGCAGCAATATCTGATCCTAATATGTCAGACACAAGTTTCCCTGTTTTTCCCAGCACTTCAAAATGTTGCTTTTCTCCTGACACAAGGAATATTGGAGAAAACACATTTAAAACATAAGGCAAAGCAGTCTGCATTCTATCATGAAATCTCAAGTGGAGTTTGCTATTTATGAGACTGAGCTGAATGCAGCACGTCAGACTGAGGAAGTCTTTATTTAGGGCCTTGTCATCAAATTTATCAGTGAACTTAAAAGGTATGTGGAGCTTTATTAGTGTTAACAAAAAATACAATTTTTCCTATTTATATAACTAGGTTGAGGAATCTTAGCAAATAAATCCTTTGCAAAATATGACTTTCTTTTGGAATATCGAGGTGAACTGATCACCAAGGAGGAATGTGAGAGGAAGCAACAGGTTTGCGATGAATCGATGAAAGTGTTTTTGTTTGAATTGTACTTTGATGTAAAAACTGTAAAAAAAACTTTGTCGAGGAAGTCTTCTTTTATAAGACTGAGCTGAACATAGCATGTAAGACTGAGGAAGTCATTCGTCCGAAACACGTCTTCAGTCTGAGGTGCTGCATTCAGCTCAGTCTTATAAATAGCACCCTCTCACAGTGGATCAACCAGTTTGCAGGTCCTCCTTGATCATGAGAGCAGCTGGTTTTGGCTGTTCAGCAAACTCGTTGATCCACTGTGAGAGGGTGCTATTTATAAGACTGAGCTGAATGCAGTACCTCAGACTGAGGAAGTATTTATTTATAAGACTGAGCTGAGTACAGCATCCAAGACTGTGGAAGTCATTTGTCCGAAAGGTTTCCTCAATCTGAGATGTTGCATTCAGCTCAGTCTTATAAATAGCACCCTCTCACAGTGGATCAACCAATTTGCTGATGACAGCCAAAACCAGCTGCTCTCATGATCAAGGAGGACCTGCAAACTGGTTGATCCACTGTGAGAGGGTGCTATTTATGAGACTAAGCTGAATGCAGCACCTCACACTGAGGAAATCTTTATTTATAATACTGAGTTGAATACATTATCTCCAGACTTGGACAAAAGACTAAACATTTCCAGTTTTTTTTTTTTGCTTTTCTTTGTGTTGTTTTTTTGAATGTCCTGAGGACCAGACTTAGCTTTTTTGATTATTCTACTAGAATTATTGAGCATTCATCAGGGTATTTTAATTTTAGTATGTGTCTTGTTCAACAAGCTTTCTAGTGTTTTATGTTTTCATGTAACAAATGTGATGCCCTGTGATAAACTTGCGAACCGTGAAAGGTGCACCCCGCCCCTTGCCCTATGATTGCTGGATATGGGCACCGGCGACCCCCGTGACCCAAAATGGAAGAAACGGGTAAAGATAATGGATGGATGTAGAAAATGGGCAATGTTTAGGCTGATGGTCCTCCTTGATCATGTGAGCAGCTGGTTTTGGCTGTCATCAGGAAGTCTTTATTTATAAGACTCAGCTGAATACAACATCTCAGACTAAGGAAGTCTTTATAAGACTGAGCTGAATACAGCATCTCAGACTGAGGATGTCTTTCGTCACTCGTAAGTTAGGGATAACCTGTACTTTACAGTGGGTTGTGGTGAACCGTGTAAAAAAAGTACAATTTTGTTTTAGAAATATGTACAAGTTTATAATGTTAATGTTTTATAATATGTAAATATGTCATCTCAGACTGAGGAACTCTTTCATCGCTCGTAAGTCGGGGATCACCTGTACTTTACAGTGGGTTGTGGTGAACCGTGTAAAAAAAGTACAATTTTGTTTTAGAAATATGTACAAGTTTGTAATGTTAATGTTTTATAATATGTAAATATGTCATCTCAGACTGAGGAACTCTTTCGTCGCTCGTAAGTCGGGGATCACCTGTACTTTACAGTGGGTTGTGGTGAACCCTGTAAAAAAAGTACAATTTTGTTTTAGAAATATGTACAAGTTTGTAATGTTAATGTTTTATAATATGTAAATATGTCATCTCAGAAGTCTTTCATCGCTCATAAGTCAGGGATCACCTGTACTTTACATTGGGTTGTGATTAACCCTGCAGAAAAAGTAAAATTTTGTTTTAGAAATATGTACAAGTTTGTAATGTTAATGTTTTATAAAATGTAAATATGTCATCTCAGACTGAGGAACTCTTTCGTCGCTCGTAAGTCGGGGATCCCCTGTACTTTACATTAGGTTGTGATTAACCCTGCAGAAAAAGTAAAATTTTGTTTTAGAAATATGTATATAATGTTAATATGTTTTATAATAATGTAAATATGTCAACAGAATTTAAGTTTTTATTTTATTTTATTTGAAACATTTAAGTTTTATTTTATTTTAAACATTTGAAGATTTGTTAGTGAATATAAATAAAGTATGTGCCTAATTTGTTTAATAAAATCAGTTCAAAAAACTGTTCTCCTAATGCAGTGTCCTGTCACATTTGTGTGTTTTATGTTAATTTTATGTTAAGTAGGCGGAGTTTAAATGTCTCTTTAAAGACCCCATAATGCATGTTTGTCCTCCTGTCACATTTGTGTGTTTTATGTTAATTTTATGTTAAGTAGGCGGAGTTTAAATGTCCCTTTAAAGACCCCATAATGCATGTTTGTCCTCATAAACCACATTTTTTGACGTCCTTGTAAACCACACTGGAGTCTGGGTGGTAAAACGTGCTGTGAAGCTCCTATCGGAAAGCTAAAGTGACCCAAATTTTTTTCAAAATTTTTAGAGTGCTCTGAGCTTGGTCCCAGGTCGCTAGGACCTCGGGAAGGGGTAGACCCCGTATTACACCTTCGGGCGGGTTTGGCGAAAAAGTCCGGCTAAACCACATTGACAAACCTGTGTGTGTGTGTGTGTGTGTGTGTGTGTGTGTGTGTGTGTGTGTGTGTGTGTGTGTGTGTGTGTGTGTGTGTGTGTGTGTGTGTGTGTGTGTAGATTTGATAAAGCAATTTATACAAACAGAGTTTAGCAGATGGTCAACACCAAATTGGTTTAGCCAGATCAGGGGAAAAAAAAAATCAGTAAATTTTATAGTAGGACAGTTAAAAAGAGACCAGATGTCCTTAACAGGCCCCTGTAGATTTCAAGCTAAAACACCATCATGCAGATGACTATATCACAGGTCACACCCTCACACACATATTACACATTAGTTTTTTTTGTCAGAAAAAGTTTCAGAGTACCGGTAACTTTTCTGTGCATCCTACAGGCTGCATTCCCACTATATTCTGAATACTTCTACTAAAACATGAAATTAGACAAACCTTACATGCTCACCCTTTAAATATGCTTCCTTAAAATATATAAACTATATTTCCTCAACCCTAATTTTGAGAATTTAATTCATACATTTAATTGTATTTATTTATTTACCATTTCTAAAGAAATGCTGACACCTGCGCACACAAGAATGTCAGTAATTATTATAAACCGTTTAAATCGGCGGCGTGTGTGTGTCAAGGCATGGCTGTTAAGAATTTTTATAAACACCTCACCATTTCATTTTAAAAGCATCCTTTATATTAAGGAAATCTTTTTATATTTTATTTTTTGCTATTTCCCCTCTTTTTCAGATCCTTTGTTCCGTCCCAATTATTACCCTATACAGTAGTATGTTTTTTGTGGCAAATATTTGCACAGAAGTTCTTCTGAAATGCATCCGTTGCAGGTTTTTGTCACATGTTAGATTTCAAGATGGCGCCGCTGTTTATGGTACGCCGTCTACATGCTCTCCTGTACTTTTTACTGTTGTTCGTGTTTTGCCTTTTTTTCATCAACGATGCATCCTCGCTTCTGGTCTATGATCGCTCAACTCTTGTAAATATACGAGACTCGCTAATCAACGCACCCACTACTGGCAAATATGGACATTTTGAGCCTCCACCACCTCACAATTTTCCCATCTTATTTGAATTTTCCACCCCTCCTGCACCGAAGGCTGTCCTCCCAGCACATTTCTGCCGCTCCATCACCCCATCCACCCCAAGTCAGTTCACTGATGCCTTTAAGAGCACTGACTTATGCTCTGCTGTCAGCCTGGACCCATCTCTACATCCTGAGGACTTCATCACCTCCTTCCATCACACCTGCACAACGATCTTGGACTCCATCGCTCCTCTCAAACAGGCTTCTTCAAAGAATAAATCACCTCCATGGCTCAATGAGACAATGCGGGCCCTTCAACAACGCTGCAGGAAAGCAGAGCGAAAATGGAAGCGGGACCGGCTTCATGTATCCCAGGGAATACTGAGAGACTGTCTCTGTGATTATCAAAATGCTGTTAAGCAGGCCAAATCGCAGTACCTCTCCAATTTAATCACCACCAGCTCCAACCGGCCGAGGATGCTTTTTAGCACAATCCAGTCTGTCATTAATCCTTCTGTCAATGTTCTGAAAACTGCCACTCAGTCTACCTGTGATGACTTTCAGAGCTATTTTGTCAACAAAATAGACTCTATCAGGCAGAACATTGTCAGCCCATCAAACACTGTCCAGTCATGTGCGTCTGCAATAACCACCGCTGTTTTTGACGAGTTCGACCTGGTTTCACTGCCTAACCTCATCAAGGTGGTTCAGCAGATGAAACCGACAAACTGTTCTCTGGACATCATTCCCTCTAAAATTTTCAAACAGTCCTTTGATGTAATTGGTCCTTGTGTTTTGTCATTTATTAACAGCTGTCTAACTTCAGGTTATGTGCCATCTGCTTTCAAACACGCTGTGGTCAGGCCTCTTCTCAAAAAACCAGGCCTAGATCCTACAGCTCTCTCTAATTTCAGGCCAGTTTCCCATCTGTCATTTTTATCGAAGGTCCTAGAAAAGATTGTTTTTATTCAACTTCAATCTTTTCTAGAGCACAACAACCTGTTTGAAAAATTTCAGTCTGGTTTTCGAGCCCGTCACAGTACTGAATCTGCACTGCTCAAAGTGCAGAATGACATTCTTCTGTCCCTGGATGCAAAAAACCCTGTTCTGCTGGTGATGCTAGACCTCTCAGCAGCTTTTGACACCGTCGAACATCAGGTGCTAATCAACCGCTTGTCTCAGCTGGTTGGCCTCCAGGGAGCTGTGCTAGAATGGTTCAGATCTTACCTAACCGGGAGAACCTTTTCTGTCCTGATAGGTGATCTGTCCTCCTCTTCATCAACCCCTCTGACCTCTGGCGTACCACAGGGATCCATTCTGGGGCCAGTCCTCTTTTCTCTTTACATGCTACCATTAGGATCAATCATTGCACGTCATAATCTGTCTTTTCATATGTATGCAGATGATTTACAAATCTATCTGCCAGTCACTCCCAACCCCTCACCCAGTTCAAACACTCTTGTCAACTGCTTAAATGACATTAAGCACTGGCTCTCTCAAAACTTCCTCCACCTAAACACAGATAAAACTGAATGCATTTTATTTGGTGCACCCGATGACACCAGCAACATCCTTCCCAGTCCCAGTGTTGGTTTTCCCCTCCCCCACTTCAACCCGGTGGTCAGAAATCTTGGAGTGCAGCTTGACTCCAACTTAAAGTTTGATAAACAGATCAGTTCTGTTGTCAAGACCAGCTTCTTTCAGCTCCGTCTGCTCTCTAAAGTAAAGTCACTCCTCAGCCGTAGTGATCTGGAGAAGGCCATCCATGCCTTTGTGACCTCCAGACTTGACTATTGTAATGCTTTGTATGTTGGAATTAATCAATCCTCCATCTCCCGTTTACAGCTTGTACAAAACTCTGCCGCCCGCTTTTTGACCAACACACGAAAATATGAACACATCACTCCTGTCCTGTCCTCTCTACACTGGCTCCCGGTTCAGTTCAGGATACAGTTCAAGCTGCTGCTGTTTGTTTTCAAAGCTCTGAATGGACTTGCACCTCTGTACATCTCAGAACTTTTGAAAGTCCATCAGCCCAGCAGAGCTTTACGATCTGCCAGTCAACACCTGCTGGAGGTGCCTCGCTCAAGGTACAAACAATGGGGAGACCGGTCCTTTTCTGTTGCCGGCCCAAAAGCCTGGAACAGTCTCCCCCTTGAGCTGCGTGCCACCTCTGATCTGACTCTGTTCAAAACCAGACTGAAGACCCACTTGTTCAAAAAAGCTTTCAGTGTGTAACTTCAAAACCAGACTGAAGACCCACTTGTTCAAAAAAGCTTTCAGTGTGTAACTTTTATTACTTTGGTATTTTAGTATGTAGCATTTTTATTTCCATTGCCTCCTTTTATTGCTGTTGTTTTTTATTCTATTTTCACTGATTTATTGTACCGGTTTTTATATTTTCTGTCCTGTTAAGCACCTTGGTCAATGCAAGGCATTGTAGGAAGGTGCTATACAAATAAAGTTTATTATTATTATTATTATTATTATTATTATTATTATTATTATTATTATTATTATTATTATTATTATTATGTTGAAGGTTTAAGAAATTAACTACAATAATTAAACATATGCACACAACCTTGAATTAACTAGTCACAATATGCTCCAACGTTAAAACTCCTGACATTACCGGTATACATTCTCGCATGTTCCTTTGGTGTGTATATCTTGTAAGCTTTATCTAAATTCCTGTCTGTTTTCCTTAATTCCATTGAAACTCAGTGACAGTTGGGTTAAAGAAAAGGATCTCTTTGGAGCAACAAAAGTCACATTAACGTTGGGGTTACATTAGTAAAAGATAAGGTAATAGAATGGCGAAAGCCAAGTTGTCAGAGGCTCCCTTTGTCCAAAGGGGAAGCACAATAAAGAACACTGAGCTCTCTAGTGTTTCCTTTAGGTTCGAGTTCTAGCTAATCAGCAGTGCACACAGGCGTGACTGTTCTGTTCCAGGGGATTGAAGATGGAGGCAGGGAGGGGGCAAACAGGATGAGGGTCCAGCTTGAAATGGCCACATATGGGTGGGAGTAGGCGGAGAGTGCATGTGATTTCATGATTGAGGTGTGTGTGTTACATGTGGCTTTGTGTCTGTTTGCTAAGGGAAAGCCTCCGGGGGGCCATGACTTTGTGTCAGTTAATTCTACATTTGGATGAACAAATTTTGCTGGTGGTACAGAGTCACTTAATAAAGGAGAGTTAAGTGAGTCGTGTTTTTGGGGGCTGTGTAAAATCACTATCAGATGTCAGGGTGGAAGAGCAGGACAGATGGAGAGAATGAGCCTCTGTGTGTATACAAGAAGACAAAGACGGAGGAAAAACTGATGGAAAAAGCAAACGTTGATGGCTGCCAAAGAATGCACACAAGTTTTGACTTTAGTATCTTAATTCTTTGTCCTACTTTTGATTTTTAGGTTAGACCTTGAAGACAAAACATTGCTCACTGTTCATTTAGAAACTCCAGCTTGAATCCAGCAACCTGTGGATGGTGTAATTGATTTAGCTGCATACAACAGTGTTTTGTAGCTATTGAATGTTTGGTCTCTACTTGAATTCTGCAAGACAACTTTCTAATTGTTGTCAGATGGTGGGCAGTGACCTCGCGTCTGGAGACATTTACGAGGCCTGCAGCCACCTTTTGAGGGAAAGGGGGGGGGAAACAGAAACTCCTTAGCTAGACTGTTCTTTGTTGTCTGAAAATGAGAGTTAAAAATAAATATCAGAAACTGTTGGTCATCTATCTAACTGATGTTTATGTGACAGGTTATTGTTTTGATGGTGCTTCTATTAAAAATGTATTACTTTGTACATTACTGTTCAAGTTTTAGATAAATTTGGATTACTGTGATGGAAAAAATGAGAAGGCTTTAATGACTTGTCCAGCAATGGCTCAATTCCTCTCAAAAACTATTTGTAGATACAAATGATAAACTTTGCCACAGTTATCAGCCTCAAATGATTAGGTTTGTCTAAACGTTTGACTTTGTGTTGTAGATGGAAAGGAGCAATGCACGTGTAACAGTTTTTAACTCAAACACTGGTTAACTGGCAACTGTTTATTGAAGTGTATGCATTGCATCGTAACCTACAAAGGATGTAAGCTGTTTTTGTATTCTTCAGTTAGTTTGCTCACCAAGTAAGTTGTAGGGTTTATGATAGCGGTGTGAGTAAAATGGGAAATGACAAATTGCTCCGTGGTTTAGCGCAATTGCTGAGTATAAAAAAGTTTTTAGAAGTACAGTTTTAGCTGCAGGTATGGTCAAAAGTTAATACTGTACTGAACAGCCATTTTCAGTTGGTTTAACATATCAACATAAAAAAGAAGGATGTCAGATTCAAAACCACTCATAAAATTAGGTGAATGCAACTTTTGATTATCCATCCATCCATACATACATCCATCTGGCCATAATCTTTACCCGCTTCTTCCTTTTTCTTTTCGGGTTGCGGGAGTCAATGGTGCCCATACCCAGCTATCACTGTGCGAGAGGTGAGGGACATCCTGGACAGATCGCAAGTCCATCACAGGGACACATAAAGACAGCAGAAACAAACAACCATTCACTCTTTCACTTACACCAAGGAACAATTTAGTCACCAACCAACCTAAGTTACATGTTTTTGGTCTGTAGTAGGAAACCGGAGTACCCGAAGAAAACCCACGCATGCACAGAGAGAACCTGCAATCTCCACCCAGAAAGGTCCTGTACCAGGATTTGAACCGGTGACCGAAGTAACATCTTTACCAATTGCACCACCCTGCCACCTTCTAAATATCCACAAATGACAAACTGCACAGGATATTTGACATATTGACAGCAATAGCTTAAAAAGACCAGATCACTTGTAAAGCATTGATTTTTTTTTTTTGGGGGGGGGTGGCAATTTCTACATACAATGACTAGAGTTGTACCAAGATAAGCGAGTTCATGCGAAAGTCCTGAGAAACATTGGTTACCAATATTTTCTAAATTTTGTTGATGTTTAACTTTGCAGATTTTATTCTGTACAAAGTTGACCAAAAATTACGATTTTCTCAGGACAAATTCTTTATTGGTAGAAATGCAGTTGTGCAACAAACAGGTCTCAAGAACTGATGGCAAACTTTTTCTGACCCTGCTCAAGTGCATGCAATTAAGCAATAGGAGCTTGTTTGAGCTAGTCCATGGCCATTCTTTCTGCTGCAGGAAATGAAGGATAATCTGGAGGTTGTGGACACTCTTTGTTGCTACAGGGCTTTCTCAAGGTGAAGTGGCTCTCCTTCAATATTGGTTTTCATCCCACATGAATTAGTTTTGTGTGTTTGTTTTTATTGTTCACATCTTGTTGTCCCCCACAATTTTTTTTTTTCTGTTTAAAATGTGTGTGTTTTTGAAAACTGTGTCCGGGATCTCATTAGAAAATGCTGCAAAGACATTAAAGCAATGATTATACAGTATAACCTTAGAGGAGTGAGTAGATGTCTAGCACTGTTTTTAAATCATGTTAAAATATTTGCATTCATCACAAATAAAAAGATTTCCATGTTCAAAACCACTTCTACAATAGAGGAATTGAGGTATTTTGAGTCCAAAATACTGCATTTTCTTATTATGGTAACCCCCCCAAAATGCCTTTAAGCTTCCATGACTGAAATTAAATGGTGAGTCTAAATTTTGTGTTGAAAACCCTTCTACCTTCTTCCTAATTCTTTACAAGAAAGTGTAAATCCTGACGCTGCCTTTGAAGAAGTGTGTAATGTCACAGAAAGCCTTTATGTAGTACTGTATTATGTTTCTTAGTGTTTGTTGTTTTTGCATCATTAAAAAGAGTAGATGGGAGGACAGAAAAAAAGTATCTGATAACAAAGTGTCTTCTGTTTCAGTCATTTTGATCTTTTAGATGTACAAGTTCATCCATCAACCTTTTTGTTTACCTTTGTGTGTTTTTCTCTCTTCTCCAGACCAATATATTAGCCACACACCACCATATAACAAACATGGTTTCCACTTTTCTTTTGGAACAGCAAAAGTAAGAGAATATGAAAAGTTTGTAAACTGAAAGTCCAGGTTGTTTGAGGTAAGGGTTGTGTGGAAGGTATATGAACAAACTCAGTCTGGAGAGATGTTTTTAAGCTGAGTGGGGCAAAAACAGACAAGGGTTGCTGTCAAAAGGTTCATGTGAATGCTGTTTTATAAACCTTGACAACATTGTTAATTTGACAGTACAGTACACTGCTATTTACTTGGAGTTCTCTTGTTCATTGCAATAATAAAAAGCAGCAGCAGCAGCAGATAATTGTAGCACATCTGGTGCAGATTTGGCAACTTCTGGCAGGGATACCACCAAATTGCTCCTGAAAAAACAATACAAAATTGAAAGCAATGTATGAAATTGTATATGTTCCCATACAATGACAAAATTAGTTCTCTGCATTTAACCAATCACACCTGGGATAAACCCAGGTGGAGCAGTGGGCAGCCATGTAAGTGTCTGGGGAGCCATTACCAGTAGTAAATAGGTTTCTTGCTCAGAGACTACAACATGTGGGAATCTTCTTCTTCTTCTTCTTTCGGCTTTTCCCTTTTCAGGGGTCGCCACAGCGAGTCATCCTCCTCCACCTCACTCTGTCCTCTGCATCCTCTGTCCTCACTCCAACTACCTTCATGTCCTCTCTAACTGCATCCATATATCTCCTCTTTGGCCTTCCTCTTTGTCTTTTTCCTGGCAGCTGCATTTCTAACATCCTTCTACCAATATACCCACTGTCCCTCCTCTGGACATGTCCAAACCATCTCAGTCTGGCCTCTCTAACTTTATCTCCCAGTTGTTCAACATGTGCTGTACCTCTGATTATCTCATTCCTGATCTTATCCATCCTTGTCACTCCTAAGGAGAACCTCAGCATCTTCATTTCTGCCACTTCCAGTTCTTTCTCCTGTCTTTTTGTCAATGACACTGTCTCCAGACCATACAACATAGCTGGTCTCACCACTGTCTTGTAAACTTTTCCTTTGACCTTTGCTGACACCTTTTTGTCACAAATCACTCCTGAAACTTTTCTCCATCCGCTCCATCCTGCCTGGACTCTCTTTTTCACCTCTTTACCACATTCCCCATTTTCCTGGACAGTGGACCCCAAGTACTTGAAGTCCTGCACCTTTGTGACCTCTGCTCCTTGTAGCCTCACTGTTCCACTGGCCTCCCTCTCATTCACACACATGTACTCTGTCTTACTACGGCTGACTTTCATTCCTCTTCTTTCAAGTGAATACCTCCACCTCTCCAAGTTCTCTTCCACCTGTTCCCTGTTCTCACCACATATCACAATGTCATCTGCAAACATCATAGTCCATGGGGATTCCTGCCTGACCTCATCTGTTAGTCGGTCCATCACCAGAGCAAACAAGAAGGGGCTCAGAGCCGATCCTTGATGCACTCCCACCTCCACCTTGAAGCTATCTGTCACTCCTACAGCACATCTCACCACTGTCCTGCTGTCCTCACCCGGAATTTACACTACATGCGTTCCGGCTCCGCTCCGCCCCGCTCCGCAGGTCGCAGCTGAGCGTCTCAAAGTCCAGTTTACACTACCTCCGCTCCGGTCCGGTCCGCCTGGATGCGCCGCTCCGAGACGCATGCGCGGGAATTGCGAGATCGCGCGATAAATCAAGTGATAAATAAGGAAGTCAGAACAAAAAGGATGACTGGTGTCATATAATATAGTGTAATTCTCAACTTCCACAAGTCTCTCCTCATCCATTGTTGCGTCTGCCTTGATCTTCTCTCGTAAATGAGCGACAGGACATGGTTTGAGCGACAGGAAGTGATTTATTACATTTCAGAATAAAATACTTTTTTTATTATTTATTTCTTGTATTGCGTTTGTAGGCGTAGTCATAAATGATAGTTTGACAGCATTTTTGTACAAATAAATCCGTATAGAGCTAGGATTAGTCCGCCCGTGGTGATTTTATTTTGTAAATACGGATGTTGTGCTCGTTCCTTTTCCTGTTGGTGCGACGTAATCTTTAAAAGTTGACTCCGGCACAGCTCCGGCGTCCGGCAGAAATAGGATCGGATCCTATTTTGACGGACTGCCGTCCGCTCGCCGCCGCCGTGCGGAGCCAGTGTAAACGCTCTCATTGATTATAATGGGTGCGTATTTTCTGCGGAGGTCGGACCGGAGCGGACCGGAGCCGGAACGCATGTAGTGTAAATTGGGGGTCATACATGTCCTGTACCAGTCTAACATACTTTTCTACCACTCAAGATTTCCTCAGGCAATACCACACCTCCTCTCTTGGCACCCTGTCGTATGCTTTTTCTAAATCCACAAATACACAATGGAGTTCTTTCTGACCCTCTCTGTACTTCTCTATCAACATCCTCAAAGCAAAGATGGCATCTGTGGTGCTCTTTCTTGGCATGAAACCATACTGCTGCTCACAGATAGTCACCTCTTGTCTAAGTCTTGCTTCCACAACTCTCTCCCAGATCTTCATCGTGTGGCTCATCAACTTAATTCCCCTGTAGTTGCTACAACTCTGTACATCACCCTTGTTCTTAAAAATGGGAACCAGCACACTTCTTCTCCATTCTTCAGGCATTTTCTCACCCTCAAATATTCCATTAAATATTTGAGTCAAAAACCTCACTGCCATCTCTCCAAGATATTTCCAAACCTCCACTGGTATGTCATCAGGTCCTGGGGATAAAACCTGAGACTTTTGGGTCCTAAGTCGGCTGCCCTACCTCTACCCCATCTCGCCCCCTTACTATTCACTCCCGTGCAGCATCACATTTATCAAATTCAAATCAAACTTTGTTTTCAACAAATTACAGCCTGACAGAGTTGAGCTGCTAAAAGGCATCAGAGCAAATTAGTGGAAAAGATTTTGTAACCTGGCATGTAAATACATTTGTTTCTTGTTTGTTTTTTTTAAACACAATTTGAAAGATACAATGAAGGGGCTTTAGAGGCAGCAATGAGTCATATCCTTCAGAATGTTGTTTTCCATCTCAGACACCTTCTAAAATTCACTTTGCAGTGATCATTTCACACATATACATACAGCTGTAACCGGTTCACGACTCTGCGCCATGCTTCACACCTCAGGGGCTGTTTTCTGTTCAAACAAATCACATCAGCCACTGACGAGTCCATGTCAGTCAAAATTAGTCCAACACTGTCAAACTTATCCAACAGGTTCAGCCAGCAGGGGTGGTCTGCTGACACTTCGACTGACGAGACAACAGTCAGAGAATGCATACAAGAAATAGAACATGCTAAAATGAAACATATACACAACATGTAACATTAAATAGCAACAAAACTTCCAATTAGTTGTTAGTTTTAAAAAAATTTCACTTGCCTTTTGTGTTGGAAACATTAACTGGTCAGACAAGACTGATATGGTTGTCTAATGTTTAAGCTTCCTCTTTTCTAATGTTAGTATTGCTAGTGTCTTTACAAGAAGACTCCCTGTGAATGTTGTACTTTAAAGACATTTAAACTCGGGCAGCATGGTGGCACAGTTGGTAGAGCTGCCACCTCTCATCGAGAAGGTTGCTGGATTGACTTCTGGCCAGGGGGGCCATTCTGGGTGTAGTTTTCATGTTCTCTCTGTGCAAGGCATGCATGGGTTTTCTCTGTGTTCTCCAGTTTCCTCCCACAGACCAAAAACATGCATGTTAGACTGATTGGTAACTCTAAATTGCACCTGGGTGTGTGAATGGTTGTTTGTCTCCTTTGTCTCTCTGTGTCCCTGTGATGGAATTGCAACCTGTCCAGTGTGTCCCCCACCTCTCGTACAGCGACTGCTGGATATGGGCACCAGAAACACCCAAAAAGGAAGAACCGGGTAAAGATAATGGATGGATGGATTGATGGATGGATGGATGAATGAATGGATGGATGGATGTATGCAAAGACATAACTCAATACAGATTTAATTACAGTAGTGAAGTTAATTTAGTGATGTCTGTCTGTGCATGGTCAGTTATATATTTTGACAAATCATTTTGTGCTACTGGAAAATATATCTCTATTGAGCATGCATCAGGGTATATCTCTTTTCTTTAGTTTTTCTCTTTAAAAAAATCATTTTTATGTTCAAACTTTTTAAAGTTAATTAAGTCAAAGTCAAAAGTCAAAGTCAACTTTATTGTCAAAACTGCAATATGTACAGGACATACACAGGATTGAAATTGCCTTTCTCTCTGTCCCTCAGTGCAACAGTAAACATTTAAACACTAAAACACAAAAGTGCTATGTGTTGTCATCACTGTATATCCCCAAACAATGATAGAATTTGTGCTCAGCATTTAACCCATCACACATGAGATACATACAGGCGGAGCAGCATGCAGCTATGTAAGTGCCCGGGGAGCAGTTATGTATTAGGCATTTTGCTCAAGGACACAACAGCATGTGGGCATGGCAGGGAGTTGTACCTGTGACTTTCTGTTCCTAAGTCGACTGCCCTATCTCTACACCATCTCTGCCCCCAAACATGACTTAGAACATAGTCTGTGTTTAGATAAAAAGAAAGCAATCATATCCAAAATCATCTAATCTACCTGTAATGATATAATGAGAAATCTGTGATGGAGTTAAATTCCAAGCAGTCTGCTCCTCAAGTAAATAGAGTTAACTTATTATTTTTATATGGGAATGTTTCTGTTCAGTGCCCT
>JBBPBX010076336.1:0-17136 GCA_038048925.1 Garcialebias charrua | reverse complement strand
AAAAAAGCTTTCAGTGTGTAACTTTTATTATTTTGTATTTTAGTATGTAGCATCTTTATTTCAATTGCATTTTTATTTCACTTGTTCAAAAAAGCTTTCTGTGTGTAACTTTTATTACTTGTGTTATTTTAGTATGTAGCATTTTTTATTTCCATTGCCTTCTTTTATCGCTGTGGTTTCTTATTCTATTTTCATTGATCTATTGTTCCCGTTTATTTTTCTTTTTATCCTGTTAAGCACCTTGGTCAATGCAAGGCATTGTGGAAGGTGCTATACAAATAAAGTTTATTATTATTATTATTATTATATATATATATATATATATATATATATACATATATATACATATATATATACATATATATATATATATATATATATATATATATATATATATATATATATATATATATATATGTATATATATATATATATATATATATATATATATATATATATATATATATATATATATATATATATATATATATATATGTGTATATATATATATATATATGTATATATATATATATATATATATATATATATATATATATATATATATATATATATATATATATATATATATATATATATATATATATATATATATATATATATAATAATAATAATAATAATAATAATAATAATAATAATAATAATAATAATAATAATAATAATAATAAACTTTATTTGTATAGCACCTTCCTACAATGCCTTGCATTGACCAAGGTGCTTAACAGGATAAAAAGATGAATAAACTGGAACAATAAATCAATGAAAATAGAATAAGAAACAACAGTAATAAAAGAAGGCAATGGAAATAAAAAATGCTACATACTAAAATAACACAAGTAATAAAAGTTACACACTGAAAGCTTTTTTGAACAAGTGGAAATAAAAGGCAATGGAAATAAAAAATGCTACATTTTAAAATACCAAAAGTAATAAAAGTTACACACTGAAAGCTTTTTTGAACAAGTGGAAATAAAAAGTCAAAAGTCAAAGTCAACTTTATTGTCAGATCTGCAATATGTACTGTACAGGACATACACAGGACCGAAATTGCGTTTCTCTCAGTCCCTCGGTGCAACAGTAAACATCTAAACATTGAAACACTGAAACATATAATAATAGACATAAGCATAAAATAGTAAAACTAACACTGTCCTGAGTTTTTTGCATAGTGGTATAAGAGTATGAAAATTTACACCAACTCTAAAACTAAAACATTAAACATTTAATGAACATAATATTGTCCTGAGTTTTTGCATACTAGTATAAAAAAAAGAGTATAAAAAGTATAACTAAAATAAACTAAAGGTTTCTAGCATTGACATTTGCAAAGTGGCAAAGCAGCGTATGAGTTAATGTACACAGTACATGCACGAGGTAGTAGTTGATGTTGTTATAGAGGCAAAAAGTGGCATATGCAGTAAGGCACATTGGGCAAAGGCAATGGAAATAAAAAATGCTACATATTAAAATACCAAAAGTAATAAAAGTTACACACTGGAAGCTTATTTGAACAAGTGGAAATAAAAAGGCAATGGAAATAAAAAATGCTACATATTAAAATACCAAAAGTAATAAAAGTTACACACTGAAAGCTTTTTTGAACAAGTGGAAATAAAAAGGCAATGGAAATAAAAAATGCTACATATTAAAATACCAAAAGTAATAAAAGTTACACACTGAAAGCTTTTTTGAACAAGTGGGTCTTCAGTCTGGTTTTGAACAGAGTCAGATCAGAGGTGGCACGCAGCTCAAGGGGGAGGCTGTTCCAGGCTTTTGGGCCGGCAACAGAAAATGACCGGTCTCCCCATTGTTTGTACCTTGAGCGAGGCACCTCCAGCAGGTGTTGACTGGCAGATCGTAAATCTCTGCCGGGCTGATGGGCTTTCAAAAGTTCTGAGATGTAGAGAGGTGCAAGTCCATTCAGAGCTTTGAAAACAAACAGGAGCAGCTTGAACTGTATCCTGAACTGAACCGGGAGCCAGTGTAGAGAGGACAGGACAGGAGTGATGTGTTCATATTTTTGTGTGTTGGTCAAAAAGCGCGCGGCAGAGTTCTGTACAAGCTGTAAACGGGAGATGGAGGATTGATTAATATTAACATACAAAGCATTACAATAATCAAGTCTGGAGGTCACAAAGGCATGGATGGCCTTCTCCAGATCACCACGGCTGAGAAATGACTTTACTTTAGAGAGCAGACGGAGCTGGAAAAAGCTGGTCTTGACAACAGAACTGATCTGTTTATCAAACTTTAAGTTGGAGTCAAGCTGCACTCCAAGATTTCTGACCACCGGGTTGAAGTGGGGGAGGGGAAAACCAACACTGGGACTGGGAAGGATGTTGCTGGTGTCATCAGGTGCACCAAATAAAATGCATTCAGTTTTATCTGTGTTTAGGTGGAGGAAGTTTTGAGAGAGCCAGTGCTTAATGTCATTTAAGCAGTTGACAAGAGTGTTTGAACTGAGTGAGGGGTTGGGAGTGACTGGCAGATAGATTTGTAAATCGTCTGCATACATGTGAAAAGACAGGTTATGACGTGCAATGATTGATCCTAATGGCAGCATGTAAAGAGAGAAGAGGACTGGCCCTAGAATAGATCCCTGTGGTACGCCAGAGGTCAGAGGGGTTGATGAAGAGGAGGACAGATCGCCTATCATGACAGAAAAAGTTCTCCCAGACAGGTAAGATTTGAACCACTCAAGCACAGCTCCCTGGAGGCCAACCTGCTGAGACAAGCGGTTGATTAGTACCTGATGGTCGACGGTGTCAAAAGCTGCTGAGAGGTCTAACATCACCAGCAGAGCAGGGTTTTTTGCATCCAGGGACAGAAGAATGTCATTCTGTACTTTGAGCAGTGCAGATTCAGTACTGTGACGAGCTCGAAAACCTGACTGAAATTTTTCAAACAGGTTGTTGAGTTCTAGAAAAGATTGAAGTTGAATAAAAACAATCTTTTCTAGGACCTTTGATAGAAATGACAGATGGGAAACTGGTCTGAAATTAGAGAGAGCTGTAGGATCTAGGCCTGGTTTTTTGAGAAGAGGCCTGACCACAGCATGTTTGAAAGCAGATGGCACAAAACCTGAAGATAGACAGCTGTTAATAAATGACAAAACACAAGGACCAATTACATCAAAGGATTGTTTGAACATTTTAGAGGGAATGATGTCCAGAGAACAGTTAGTTGGTTTCATCTGCTGAACCACCTTGGTGAGGTGAGGCAGTGAGACCAGGTCAAATTGGTCAAAAACAGCTGTGGTTATTGCAGAGCACATGACTGGATGGTGTTGGATGAACTGACAATGTTCTGCCTGATAGAGTCTATTTTGTTGACAAAATAGCTCTGAAAGTCATCGCAGGTAGACTGTGTGGCAGTTTTCAGAACATTGACAGATGGATTGATGACAGACTGGAGTGTGCTGAAAAGCGTCCTCGGCCGGTTGGAGCTGGTGGAGATTAAATTGGAGAGGTACTGTGACTTGGCCTGTTTCACAGCATTATGATACTCACAGAGACAGTCTCTCAGTATTCCCTGAGATACATGAAGCCGGTCGCGCTTCCATATTCGCTCTGCTTTTCTGCAACGTTGTCGAAGAGCTCGCGTCGTTTCGTTGAGCCATGGTGAAGGTTTGTTCTTTGAAGATGCCTGTTTGAGAGGAGCGATGGAGTCCAAGATCGTTGTGCAGGTGTGATGGAAGGAGGTGATGAAGTCCTCAGGATGTAGAGATGGGTCCAGGCTGACAGCAGAGCATAAGTCAGTGCTCTTAAAGGCATCAGTGAACTGACTTGGAGTGGATGGGGTGATGGAGCGGCAGAAACGTGCTGGGAGAATAGCCTTCGGTGCAGGAGAGGTGAAAAATTCAAATAATATGGGAAAATGGTCTGAAATACAGGTGTCCAGGATCTCCACAGCAGGTATTTGAAGGCCGTGGGAGATAATTAAATCCAGTGTATGACCCTGGCTGTGTGTGGCCCCCGAGACCGACTGCGACAGGTTAAAAGAGTCCAGGAGGTCCTGAAACTCACATCCAAGCTGATTACTTGGGCAGCAGGTGTTCACGTTGAAGTCTCCACAGAAAAGCCAAGAGTCAAACTTTGGCAGTAGGTCAGCCAGTAGTTCAGAAAACTCACTGATAAAGTTTTTATTGTATTGAGGAGACCGATAAAAGAGGCCACACAGATTAGGTTTAGCAGATTCCAGCACAAAAAGCATGCTTTCAAAACTGGAGTAGTTTTCCTGAGGCAACAAACGGTATTTGAACGCCTCATTGAAGACTGCAGCCAGGCCCCCCCTCCTTCCAGACCCACGCGGAGCGCTCAGGTGGGCGTAGCCATTTGGGAGGAGTTCAGAGAAGCATCTGTTGTCTCCAGCTTTTTGCCAAGTTTCCGTAATCAAAAACAGATCCAGACGATGAGTTGAGATCAAATCACTTAATATAAAAGTTTTATTAGTGATCGATCTGGCGTTAAACAGCGCTGCACGTACTGGAACACAGCCAGTTACGTCACTCTCAGCTCGAGCGAGCGGGCGGAGGTTCTGTTTAACGCAGCCTCGCTTCAGTGTTCTCACGGGGGGACAAAATGGATACTGATCGCTGGCGTCATGATTGATAGCAACAAGGCATCTGTGGCGGCGAAAGAACGACGGACATCAAAGACGCTGAATTCAGGAGGTAAGTCAGCTGTCGGCGTGTTGTGAGACGAGAGATACTTTTTAAATCTCACCAGGACGCCTGCCCTCGTTCCGCGTCTTTTGCGCCGCTTGTTGCGTGGCAGCGTGGTCGCGTTGCGTTGTAGATAGTGTAGGGATATAATACTAGTCAGTTTTGCTGATTAGTACAATATTCCAGATGAAAGATTTGAGTAGATTTTATCTGACCCAAACTTACCATCAATTAAACGAGTTCTCTCTTTTTCAGCTTAATACCAATAATTCTATACCTTGACCAGATGTAATTCACCGGAAACGTTAAACTTATGTTGGAACAGCAGGACTGGTCCATTTATTTAACATAATCAATAAATTACATCACACATTATGTACATGATTGGTTGATCATTTTTCCTATAATTAACTTCAGCATAGATGAAACATAGGAACAACAGAACAGCAAAAGTATGATATTTTACTCATTTCTGTAGGTACATTAACTTAGTTTCTGGCTTAGGAAGATAAAAGTTTAGGAGGAAGGAAATGGAGGAAGAAAAGTTAAGAGTCAGGGAGTTATCTTGATGTGTTTAACCAGAAGCATGGCAGCTCTCCGGCTGAACTCGGCTACACGTTGGTACCCTTGGCAAAGCATTTGACGACTTGTTACCTCGTGAAGATGGTCAGTCTCCCTCGGTCCAGTTTGGTCAGTTCGTTTACCATTCTCAGCGTCTCCAGACGTGCGCCTTGACTCGAACCGAAAGTAACGGCAGCTCCTGGTGTTGTTTTCAAGATAAGACGTTCCTTAACACTAATTTGACTAAGGCTGCGCTTTTTTGCGCAAGGGAACTTGGCTTCCAAATCCCCCGGTCCCTTTCAGTGGGCTATATAATGTCGATTCACATGCTAATGACCCTGCTAATGACCCATTAATTCTACACCTACACCCCCCCACCCCCTACCCCTCAGTCCAAAATCCTTGGACCCAGTGCAAGCCTTGTATAACACATAAGCATTTATCGCTGCCAGGTCAAGCATGTTGTAGAACACGGCAATGGGCCGCACCGTATATAAATGTGCAATCTGGTCCATTATACCGGTATGTCAGTTGACCTCAGGTCATGTGACCTGTGTCGGTCCGTCAGTTTACCTCAGGTCATGTGACCTGAGTCGGTCCGTCAGTTGACTTCATGTCGTGTGACCTGTGTCGAGTTGTCAGTTGACCTCAGGTGATATGACCTGTGTTGGTCCGTCACTTGACCTCAGGTCATGTGACCTGTGTCGGTCCGTCAGTTTACCTTAGGTCATGTGACCCGAGTCGGTCCGTCAGTTGACTTCATGTCGTGTGACCTGTGTCGTTTTGTCAGTTGACCTCAGGTCATGTGACCTATGTCGGTCCGTCAGTTGACCTTAGGTCATGTGACCTATGTCGGTCCATCAGTTGACCTCAGGTCATGTGACCAGTGTCGGTCCATCAGTTGACTTCATGTCGTGTGACCTGTGTCATTTTGTCAGTTGACCTCAGGTCATGTGACCTGTGTTGGTCCGTCACTTGACTTTAGGTCATGTGACCTGTGTCGGTCCATCAGTTGACCTCATGTCATGTGACCTGTCTGTCAGTTGACTTCATGTAGTGTGACCTGTGTTGGTCTGTCACTTGACCTCAGGTCATGTGACCTGTGTTGGTCCGTTAGTTGACCTTAGGTCATGTGACCTGTGTCGGTCCATCAGTTGACCTCAGGTCATGTGACCTATCGGTCCGTCAGTTGACCTCAGGTCATGTGACCTGTGTCGGTCCGTCAGTTGACCTCCAGTGTCGGTCTGTCAGTTGACTTCATGTCGTGTGACCTGTGTCATTTTGTCAGTTGACCTCAGGTCATGTGACCTGTGTTGGTCCGTCACTTGACTTCAGGTCATGTGACCTGTGTCGGTCCATCAGTTGACCTCATGTCATGTGACCTGTCTGTCAGTTGACTTCATGTCGTGTGACCTGTGTTGGTCCGTCACTTGACCTCAGGTCATGTGACCTGTGTTGGTCCGTTAGTTGACCTCAGGTCATGTGACCTGTGTCGGTCCGTCAGTTGACCTCAGGTCATGTGACCTGTGTTGGTCCGTCAGTTGACCTCAGTTCATGTGACCTGTGTCGGTCCGTCAGTTGACCTCATGTCGTGTGACCAGTGTCGGTCCGTCAGTTGACTTCATGTCGTGTGACCTGTGCCATTTTGTCAGTTGACCTCTGGTCATGTGACCTGTGTTGGTCCGTCACTTGACTTCAGGTCATGTGACCTGTGTCGGTCCGTCAGTTGACCTCATGTCATGTGACCTGTCTGTCAGTTGACTTCATGTCGTGTGACCTGTGTTGGTCCGTCACTTGACCTCAGGTCATGTGACCGGTGTTGGTCCGTTAGTTGACCTCACGACATGTGACCTGTGTCGGTCCGTCAGTTGACCTCATGCCATATGACCTATGTCGGTACGTCAATTGACCTCATGTTGTGTGACCTGTGTCGTTTTGTCAGTTGACCTCAGGTCATGTGACCTGTGTTGGTCCGTCAGTTGACTTCATGTCATGTGACCTGTGTCGGTCCGTCAGTTGACCTCATGTCATGTGACCTGTCTGTCAGTTGACTTCATGTCGTGTGACCTGTGTTGGTCCGTCACTTGACCTCAGGTCATGTGACCGGTGTTGGTCCGTTAGTTGACCTCACGACATGTGACCTGTGTCGGTCCGTCAGTTGACCTCATGCCATATGAACTATGTCGGTACGTCAATTGACCTCATGTTGTGTGACCTGTGTCGTTTTGTCAGTTGACCTCAGGTCATGTGACCTGTGTTGGTCCGTCAGTTGACTTCATGTCATGTGACCTGTGCCGGTCCGTCAGTTGACCTCAGGTCATGTGACCTGTGTCGGTCTGTCAGTTGACCTCAGGTCATGTGACCTGTGTCGGTCCGTCAGTTGACCTCAGGTCATGTGACCTGTGTCGGCCCATCAGTTGACCTCATGTCGTGTGACCAGTGTCGGTCCGTCAGTTGACTTCATGTCGTGTGACCTGTGTCGTTTTGTTAGTTGACCTCAGGTCATGTGACCTGTGTTGGTCCGTCACTTGACTTTGGGTCATGTGACCTGTGTCGGTCCGTCAGGTGACGGACAACAATAGGTCAAGCATGTTGTAGAACACAGCAATGGGCCACCTGCATGTGTCGGAACGCACCGTATATACATGTGCCAAGGACAAGTTAGAGACAGTACTTGTAAGCAAAATAATTTATTTGACAGAACATCAGGGTTATAGGATAATCAGCACAGCAGAATAGGACAATTGTATGCATAAACTTGTTCTGGAGAAGACAAAGCTTTCCGTTCAGTGGATGTCCCAAAATGTTCAACTGTGAGATAACTTCAGGGTCTGTTATGTGTGAATTGGTCAGGGCCTCTCTTCTGACTAGGGGGAAGTGCAAGCAGAGACTCTTACTTACTTACTTACCTGGTGGAAACATTGGAATGCAGTCTGTGCAGTCTGGTGTGGTGGGGGTGTCTGAGTTGTGTTCACGCATATTTATAACAAAAGGCAGTTAATGGCCTACTAATGGTTGAAGAGAAGGAGGGGGTTTGTCCTCAGGATCTTGAAAATTCAGTCATCCTAGTGTTAAAGGAATGTCAATAAAAGAGAGCTTTTTCAGCTGTTGAAGATGACTTATAACTTGGCATGTTATAAGTCTTTAACTGAATGACGTGGTCATTAGCGTGTTGACCAGACGATCATCAGTTCTTTGGGGAACCTCATCATGGCATTGAGGTCCTCAGCAAACTTGTCAGTTCCAGCAAAAGCTTAGAACTTTAAGGAAGGATCTGTGATCAGTGACTTGTTCTTCTTCTCTGATTGGTCCAAACAAACCAGTAGATGAAGGTCACTCGGATAGGAGAAGATCAGTTTTTAGAACAGAGAAGAAGTTGTTTAGAATGAAGACAGAGAAACAGATTAGACTGGAGCCAGCTTCATAAAACAACTGATTAAAACTGTGTTCTAACTTCTAACAAAACTGATCGAGTTCAGTCTGACATATTAATTCACTTTCACCGTTTGATTCATCATATGAAGAAGTGATCATTATTTTGAAATAACATTGGATTTCCAACTTGAATTAAACAGTTTGAATTAAACAGTCTTTGACTTAACAAACATTGAATTCAATAATGCTTATACAAGTAACACAAGGTTATTCATTAACACAAAAAGAGGAATAAGAGAGTCTCTTATGACTTATTGTGTTTTGATTCAAAATAATGTAATAAAATAGTGTTAATGTCCTTTTTCTGAGAGTATCAGTGAAAAGGTGTCACTGGGACAGTTCAAGTATCAGAACGGGCATGGTCATGCCCACTACATCTCCCCCCTTTTGGAAGTCATCGCCAGTCCTTGGGGATGGGGTCCAACACGAAAGGAAACCTTGAACTGTCTCTGATCTTGAAGTAATCCAGCAAGTGGAAAAAAAAAATCAAAAATTATAATCCCATAAAGTTTTTGGAAATTCCATACTGTTCGTAGGTAATCCCATTGCGGTAAGCTTTTAATCCCTCGGAAAACTGAGTCTGTTAACTCTTGGAAAACAAAGTCTGTGATCCTTTGGAAAACAAAGTCTTATAATCCACAACGATAATTCCACAGCAGTAATTCCATATCGATTAGAGTTGGTGATTTCATCAGCAACAATTGTTTTTATAATCAGCATGTAGAGGGGATCCCTCGATTGACGCAGAGGAGGCGACCCTTGGATGAAGGTTGAAGACCAACGTTGAAGTATCAGGTCCCCACATCGAAGGTTGAAGGCTGGTTGGTTTCCAGTCCGTGCCACTCTGGTTCTATGTGTCATGCAATTATGTGGTTTTAGGTGGGCCTATGATTGGGATTTTACATTAGCCTCACCTATATGCACCTGGTATGTAAGCTATCATGGTTTAGATCAGCTATAACTACCAATTAAGGGGTGGATCATGCATCAAAGTTAAATATAGGGATCTACGTCTATAGACGGTTCAGGAGGGCTTCTGTAACGAAGGCCTCTTCTTCCAAACTATTCCTCCATTCATAACTTAGCTTAAAGTTAAACTAAAATAGAAAATATAGTTTGGTCTAAATGTCTGTTGTCCTTTAAGACGACGACGTAGGATTTGGTATTCCCTATAAATTTTGAAGTCTATGGCGAGACTCATCAAAATGAATAGATGATCTAGAATAGAATCGATCGAATCGGTTCAAATTAGAAATTGTGAGATCAGTGTAGATTATAGTACCTTAAGTAGCATTAATCTACAATGACACTTCAATTACTGAGGTTTAACAAAATGAAAACTGCATGTTGGCATAGTTAAATCCATTTAAGTCTTCAACTTATCATTAATAAAAACCTCTTTTGGCTGGGAGTGTTCAGAAAACAATATCAAGCTTCAATAACAACAAAAGTAGCAACTAAGCAACTAGAAAACAACGTTTCACTGCTTCAACTCACTCCTGTCGTCAGATTCCAACGTGTATCACACAATAAAAACAGGTCTTAGCTTTATAACCGATGTCAATTAAATCCTGCAGATTTAAACGGTTGTTAAGGTTAGTTTTTTGTTGTGGGTTTTTAGACTTAGCGTTTCTAAGTTCTAGTTGGAACGGTTTCTTTTAGCAACTAATATAGTTTAAACTGTTTAGTTTATTTACTATCGTGTGCTTGGACGACCTTAATTTCCCATGAAGTCTGTGAGTTTGCAAGATCTTTGTTGTTTGTGGGGTTATTGAAATCTTTGTCTTGGGCATGACCTAACATCACCCCCCTGAGGTCATGGGGGACCACGAACACAGGTGAGGACGTCCGTCCATGGGCACAAGTTAGGATGCCAATGTTTAGTTTAAGCTGTTTTCGCAGCTGAGAGTAGACAGTACACAGGAACCTTTTAGGTATCGGCCAACGTTTCTTCTTACGTTTACCTCTTTCTGTGTAATTCAGGTGTGTCACAACTGTCGGCGCAGTCGCAGGTGTGTCTGATTGTTCAGACTGCGACGGGTCACTGTTGTTGGTGTGCGAGCGTTTCCCCCCTTTGTCTGAAGAGGGGCTCTTTGAGTCTGTAGAAACTGTGTCATTTCTGATTAGTTCTAGACTCAAATGCTCTTGAACCAAGGTTTCATCGAAAGCTTGGCTGATTGCCGATTTATCTGTCCCAGAGGACAGTACAACGTCTTCGGTGTAGGATCCGTGGATCTCCACACCATCTTCTACCTGTGGTAGGTAGTGTTCAGTGAGTGCTGAACGTTTCAGCTCGCAGAGGAGGTTCTCTTGTTGGGCCAGAGTCTGGTCCAACTGTTGTGTCTCTTCTGCCTCACCTGTATTTGAAGGTTCACTTACCGGGCTTGTGCTCTCGGTTGGGGAGTCATCCGTGCCTTCTGCGGTACCATCTGTTAGACAGACCGTGTCATGACCTTCAGGATCTTGTTGACTGTCAGCATTCTGTTTGCTGTCAGCATCTTTATTGTCAACATCTGTGGCATCTGTGTCGATGTTATTGTTGTTAACCGTGAGCTCTGAGTTTTTGTGAAAGATAGTGCTGCACATTGCTCCAGGTAGGTCAATGTTGTTGGTGTCATTATCAGTGATAACGCCACTCATTGTATCAGGTTGGTCGAGCACTGTAACATTCAAATCTACTAACAAACTACTTACTTCCTCTGTCTCCTCCGAGCATAGAGGTGTTGGGCCATTATTCTGGGACATTCGTGACTCTTTGCATGTCACGAACTGTTCTGTTCGAGGCGCGGGAGGTGCAGTTCCGAGGTCCGGGAGTTTCTGTTGGGACCACGCATTGTTACATGAGTTTAGGTCCTCATACTTCAATTTCTTTTGAAGTTCACCCACCGGTAGACCTTGGTTTTTCACCCATCTGGTTCGATCTGAACCATTTTGGCTTCTTTCTCCTGCGGATACCCCCACTTTGTGGTTTGTCAGGTTGAAAGGTCTGTTTCTTTTCGCCTTTGTTAGGAGAGGGAGTTGATGAACTTGTCCCTTCTAGCTCCAGCGAGTGGGATTTGTCCGCTTCATTCGGGGACACCTGTAAGGGTGTTTTGGCTTGCATGTTAAATGCAAAGACATCCGCAGCACACTGTACTATTTCATGCAAAGATGTTGCTTCTAAATCACCCCAGGCCAAGTTCCATGGCAACTCGAATCTAACATCAGGGATTAGATTATCCCTGAAAACAGATTTGAAAAGCGTCTGCTCTTCCAGGTCAGGTTCCATCATGTCACCTATATACGCCTTCAAAATTCTGGCAAAGAAAAAATATGGATGTTCATCGTTTCTCTGCAAGACATTTCGGGCAGCTGAGTAGTCACCACACAATGAGAAAGATTTTTCCTCTGTGCAAGGTGCAGGGGGAGCAAGTTCATGGCTCCGGGGTTCCTCTTGGTACCCTCTGATGTATGGGTCTTCTAGAGGCACATACTGTATGAGCCTTGGACGCGTACCGTCTTGAACTTCCATCTTTAACTTGATTTTTTGTGAAAATCAATAAGACAGTTCGAATTTTAATGTGTGCAAATAAATCTTCACTTTTAATGCAGCACTGAGTCAATCAAACTAATCAGCTGTCTGGTTTAAGTGTTTCACTGTGTAATAAGTATTTCTATTCATAGGTACCTTCTTCAGGTTTTACCCTCAAATGAATTGTAAAAGTTAAATGCCTTTTTGCAGTGTTAACTTTAAAATATAACTTATTTTTCAACAACAGTTACTAACTAACCCAAGCATGACGTCCGTTTTACTTACTCAAACACTATTTAAAAGATTCGAAATAAATACATTGTTCACACTAAAATGTACCCAGAATGCTGCTCCATTATGCCTTAAAAAGATGTATTGCAGTTTGGCTAAACTGTTTTGCTGTATTTTGACAGTTATCAGGAGTGAAAAATGGATTACCTGTTTATTTTAAATATTTTTTATTTAAAATAAACTGGAGGTGTTTGTGTGCTTAGCATAACATGACAGATGGCATTCCAAATAAAAATCAGTGACTTTTATCAATTTGTTGTCTGTTGACATCCTCAAAGTTGTTCTGCTATCTTTGTTTTGATTTTTTGTGAAAATCAAGTCAGCAGATGCTTTCTGTTTATTTTAAATTTTGTATTTAAAATAAACTGGAGTCATTAATTTTACACAGAAAAACGTTAAAAATGCAATTTTTAACTAAAAGTGTACAGTGTACACCAATTCTGTTTAAAATTCAGAGATGTGAAGAGCTTAATGTGGAAATTCTCTGTTCTCCATCATTTTATTTATTTAATTTGAAAATCAAATAAAAGATGCTTTTTGAGTGTTATTTTAAATCTCTTCAGTATTTAAAACGAGCATCAATTGTTCGTCTGTACCTCTGTTATTCAAAAATTCTTTATTTAAAATAAACAGGATTTTTTGTTTGTGTACAGAACAATTTTAAAGCTGGTAATTTTTACCATAAAAATTGCTGACTTTATGAGGTGTTGAGAGAAAACTCATCTATTAACGTCCAGCAGGGGGCAGCGTCGAGTATGTTATCACGAAGCGACTGAGTTTAAATCAGTACATGGAAAGAAAACAACCTATTAGGGTTAGTTTTCAGTAAGAACGTGATAATTGCTCGAACCGCTTTCTTGTCAGAGACAAGTTTATGTTGCTAGACAGTGTTGATGGCTTCAGATGAGTGTTTAAGTGTGTGTTCGTGTGTGAACGAGTGTGAACCAGCGAGTGTGACCTGTCACTCAAAGTGCGGCACCTGGAAGTGACGACAAAAATAGGCGGGTCGACGCAGCGCGTCACCAGCTCTGCTGTGCTGAGCGAGGCGGAGCTCGCTACACAGATACGTGACGTCAACCAATCAATCACAGCGGTTGTAGTTCATTCCAAGCATTCATGGTAAACGTAGTTTTCTTACCTTCGCCCAATGTAGTACCGGAAATGACGACAAAGTGGGTTGGTCGCAACGGCGTGCGTTCCCACTACAGCGAATCAGCGCTCGCTACGAGTGATTGACAGCTCACAGCTCTCGTTTCATCCAATCACAGCTCATAAACAAACGTGTACTTGGACACGTAGCTCTAACGTTAGCTCAACACAGCGGACCACAACTTATAGACTCTTAAAACAACTCAAACGCTACAATTTAACTTCCCAAAATGCTGAAACATGCGGCGCACATCTAGACAGGCCAACTTAGTCACGCTCAGTAACCCAGCATTGCAGCTGTTGAACAAACACGGACTCTCTCGGAGTCACTTCAAGGTCGGTTCCGTCCACGTTAAAGGAGCAGAACTCGGGTTTCACGAACCACTAACCGACACGTTCTAACAGTATATGCTGCTTCGACCTTCTTTAAAATGTAAAATACCACAACAGCAATCTTGTAGATGTTAAATTAGCTTCCAGGCACTATGACTCGGCGGTCATTTCAACAAAGCTCCGTACAGGAGTCTGTGCGAGTGAGCTGGATCGGAACCGAACCAGAACCTCCACAGACTACGGCTGACAAAAACTTCACCTGAATGCTTCCAACAGCGTGTAACAGAGTTGAAACAATAATAATCTCACAGCTTCAAATGATAAAAACATGCAGAATCTGCCTGTCTTGAACACCTCAGCCAAATTATTATCCTCAGAGTTTAAAACTTGGATCCCACTATGCCAACCATGACGTTACAGTTCATGAGAGATTACAGATACATCGACAAACTTTAGAAGCCGATACGAGGCCACCAGATTGATCAATCAACAAAACTAATCGTTGGGAATTTACTGCTGTGGAATTACCGCTGTGGATTATAAGACTTTGCTTTCCAAGGGATCACAGACTTTGTTTTCCAAGAGTTAACAGACTTTGTTTTCCAAGGGATTAAAAGCTTTTCGCAATGGGATTACCTCCGAACAGTATGGAATTTCCAAAACTTTATGGGATTATAATTTTTGATTTTTTCTTTTCCACTTGCTGGATTACTTCAAGATCAAAGACAGTTCAAGGTTTCCTTTCGTGTTGGACCCCATCCCCAAGGACTGGCGATGGCTTCCAAAAGGGGGGAGATGTAATGGACCTACCCAGGGTCAAATTAAGGTTTTTGAACTGTCCAGTGATGACCTTTACTGACCACTCAGTAAAGCAAGACATTTACTACAAAATCATTCATTTAGCTATAATCTGATAAATATAGTCACCAAAAGAGACTATTTCTATCTTTGATTTTATTCTAATGTGATCAAAAGAATAACTTTTGTCATTTTCATGATGTGTGCTTTTAAGCTGTGTCATTCTGTAAGAGTTAAACTGTGTTCACTGCTGTGTTTAAAGGTGAAGCCTTCGGGTCACAGAGACCGGACGGTTTTGTTTAGAAACTCAGAGACAGTCTCATGAGCTGGGCTCCAGCTTTATCTATCTTTTTCCTAAACATTTCTCTCTGCTGCTGTTTGTAACCTTGGGTTTGATAAGGCAAGTGAACTCCTCTCTGTGTTCCTGTCTTTTAAGTTCTAACTGTGCGGAAACGCTTCAGTCTTGAATGGACAGAGAGTTTGAATGGACAGAGACCTGAAAGCTCTCTGCCTTGCAGCTGGTCAAGCTTGGTCAAGAGCCAAAGACTAACTTGTCAGCTAGAACTGATGGACGCCTCCATCCAGTTCCCCGAGCAAAAGCTCCAAAGTTCCTAATGAACTTTCTTTGAGAAACATCTCGTCTTGAAGTCGGCCAGAAGCTGCCACATGTTTCTGACGGCTGACGCGGATCCGAGGAGACGTTGGAAGTAAACGACCAGTTCAGACGTACGAGGGCCGGAAGGACTCTGTGCACCTGGGAGGCTGGTAATATCTTTATCAGACGCATCGTCAAAAGGTAAAGCTGTTTACAAACGTACCTGGGATTTAGCCGAAGTCGGATGGAAAGTGTCATCTCTGGTTACACTCGAGATAAATAACTTAATCTCTCCAACCTCTTATTCCTCCTTTTCCCTTTCCCTCTCAATCTTAAGCTGGAAACTATTTTAAGCTGAAATGCCCCTCAGACTAAATATGTGTAACATCTAGTATTTATGTCTGTTGTGTTAAATCAAGTGTGCTGACGTATTTGAATTGAAAGAAAGTGAAATCATGTCAATCAAGTGTAATGGTGTTAATTTAGTTGATTTATTTTAAATAAATGATAGTGTCTCTTTGACATATCAAACTAAGTTAACGTGTCCATTGTCACTTAATGGCTCTGTTTATTTATCCATCATAAAGATCACAGAAATATTGAATAAACTGAAAAAGAAGAGAATCCGTGAAATTACTATTCAATCTGAATAAGTAAATTAAGGTAAAAAGGAGGTCAGTATTAAACTGACCCCCTCCAAACCCTTTACATCTGGGGGGAGCAGGTCCTCGGCTTGAAATAAGATTTATAACAGGCATGTTATAAATCTTTTAACTGAATGACGTGTCCTTAGCGTGTGACTAGACGATCATCAGTTCTTTGGAGAAGACCATAGTTTGAGGCTTACTCCAGCAGACTTCAAGGAAAAACAGGAAGTCAGAGCTCTTTTAAGGCTAACTTGACCTAGAAAGACGTAGCTCTTTCTGATTCAGTCTGTTAAGCCAGGAGCCACTGAGAGGAGGCATAAGTTAGATTAAAAATGTCAGAAAGGATAAGAAAGTTAGTTTAAGACGCCAGTCTTCATGATACAGCAGATTTAGAACTTTCTTAACTCATTACCAACACTGTTGTATGAATAAACAAACGTCATCAGAGCATAACATATGGGACCTATTAATGATAATAGCTTGATTATTAAATAGGACAAAAACAAAAGTCTTTGGGTGTCTAGATTGTCCTGAGCTCAAGCTAAAATGAATGAGATAAAGTGTTCCTTTTATCTTCACATGCAAGTTCGAGAGGAGAGGAGAAATCCTCCATGTACAACATTTTGAATTAAGCAGAGTATTTGATTTATCTGACATTAAAATGTACTGATGCTCTTACAAATAAAATTATTCATTTGATAACATTTGAATTAACAAAATTAAAAGAAGTCTCTGTGACCCGAGATTGCACCTTTGACACAGCAGTGAAACACAGTTTAACTCTCACAGAATAACACAGCTTAAAAGCACACATCATGAAAATGACAAAAGTTATTCTTTTGATCACATCAGCCTAAAATCAAAGATAGAAATAGTCTCTTATTGGTGACTATGTTATCAGATTATAGCTAAATGAATAATTTTGTAGTAAATGTCTTGCTTTACTGAGAGGTCAGTAAAGGTCATCACTGGGACAGTTCAAGTATCAGAGCGGGCAAGGTCATGCCCACTACACGAGCATACCCCCGGCGTAGAGACCGGTTGCGACGGGACCCTCTTCTGGCGCGATGGAGCGGAGCTTCAACTGTACAGCCTCACTGAAGCCTCACAGGAGCCTCGCAGCAGCGAGGACCTT
>JBBPBX010076335.1:0-17136 GCA_038048925.1 Garcialebias charrua | reverse complement strand
GCTTCGAGCAGCTCCAGGCGTTGGCTGACGTCATTAGCGTTAGATTCGAGGTCTCTGATGCGTTCTCCTTGCCCTGAGACAGTCGATTGTATAATGTCTAATTTACTGTCTAGGGTGGTGAATGAAGATTTAAAGTCCGCTGCAAGACTTTCCCGGAACTTCTCCAGTAAATCCGATACCTGCGTCGCAGTTAAAGGTCCACTTGCCCCGTCAGCTGCGCCAACGCCCACACAAGAAGAACTCTCTGCTGTCTGTTCCCTTCTGCTGCTCTTTCCAGATTTCGACATGGTTCACTTGGTGTCTTTTTAAGTTTTGTTCAGTATAAGCATTAAAAACAGGTTTATACTGTACAGCGGGGTATTAACAATTTAGAGAGCCAAATGTTTGCAGGAGCCTGCGTGCGACTGCTTCCTACTCCATCGCCACACCTCCCTTTTCTTCCTTGGCCGATGTACATCAGTTCAAGGAATAAAACTGGAATGTTTTGGATAAAAGTTGTAAAAACGCCTCCTCAATGTTAAGAAATTGGTCAAAAGTAGTCTATTAAAAAATATATGAAGTTGTTTAGCTTATTCTTTTGAAATCGGTTGTTCTTGGCACGGAGTCAGTTTTTTACTTATGTTATATAATGCCTATTTAAGTTTGAATGTAATTTATGTATTTTATTTCATAAGTATTTTCTTTTTTTTTTAAAGGAGCATATGTTATAAGATTTTATCTTCTTTCTGCTTCCTTTCATTTTCTTTGTAAATTGTATTTTTTGTTTTGTTTTAATATTTACTCAATTTTAACTGAAAATGAATAAAGTTTTGAAGAAAAAAAAACACCAACAAGCTTCAGGGTCAGCTGATCACATTGTCACAAGTTTTGGAAGTTATAGCTCATTTAAAGACAACATATATTGTGTTTGTTACATTTATGCTCAGCAGATATTAAAGTGTCTGTGACATCATCTTCCTACTTTGCATAAAATGTTACAAGATATATATCTTGTATCATTCAACTATGTTCGTTTTTGCAAACAAAATGATAAATTAATGAAAATTCCTTTCAAACGGAGTTTAAAATTAAAAACCGCGTTTTTCAAGTGACGTCCGACTACACGCAAATGCAACATCTTTGACGTAGGAGGATGAACGTCTTTAGAACGCCCCCTATTAAATATTCATGGATGACAAGAAATAAAACGACAAAATTATCAATCTAAATTAAGATTTGAGCGATTTGTCTTCAGTTTGGGAAGCAGAAAGTTAAATGAACAAGAAACAGCAGGTTCTAATTTAGGTCTGCACCCATATTTTTTTAGTCTTACCTGTTCAGGAAGTGTGGGAGCTCCAAGAGGGTGGGCAGCTTTATTTATTCCATACTTGACAACGTATTTTATCTTTTGGGAAAGTGAAAAGGCTCACTTGTTCACTGATGATATTAGAACACCCAAATGCGACATAACGTAACGGCATTATACAAAAAAAGGCGATCTGGCAGAGAATGCGCATGCGTTATCATGGCAGACGCAGACTGAGGTTCATCCTCCTACGTCACAGATGTTGCATTCACGTGTAGTCGGACGTCCCGTGAAGAAACACGGTTTTTAATTTTAAACTCTGATATATATCTTGTAACATGTTATGCAAAGTAGGAAGATGATGTCACAGACACTTTAAGCTTCATTTTATTTACCGTATTTTCTGGTGTATAGGTCGCACCAGTGTATAGGTCGCACCATCCAATTATCACCAATAGATTGGAAAAAATCCCTAGATAGGTCGCACCGGTGTATAGGTCGCACCTACGTTTAGCTCTGCTGCAAATGTCTGCCACAGGAGCGCACAGCAAGGCTTTTAAGAAGATTAACACTTAAAAACAATTATTTGTTTGATAAAAATTATAGCAAATATGTGTCTGAGCTGAACTTTTCCTTAATAAATGAACGTAATTGTGAAATGAGCTGGATTTAAAATTTTGTTTCGCCGAAAGTGATAACAAGCCATATATAGGTCGCACCGGTGTATAGGTCGCAGGCCTTGGAAAAACCATAAAAAGGTGCGACCTATACACCGGAAAATACGGTAGTTGTTTTGGGAAACTGCACCTGCACTTTAGTTTTGTGGTGGATTTTTTTTTTATCTATATTTTGTGCAGACTTTTCAATATAAATAACAGAAGGATAATTTTTATACTTTGAGTCTGNTATATGGCTTGTTATCACTTTCGGTGAAACAAATTTTTAAATCCAGCTCATTTCACAATTACGTTCATTTATTAAGGAAAAGTTCAGCTCAGACATATATTTGCTATAATTTTTATCAAACAAATAATTGTTTTTAAGTGTTAATCTTCTTAAAAGCCTTGCTGTGCGCTCCTGTGGCAGACATTTGCAGCAGAGCTAAACGTAGGTGCGACCTATACACCAGTGCGACCTATCTAGGGATTTTTCCAATCTATTGGTGATAATTGGACAATGCGACCTATACACATGTGCGACCTATACACCAGAAAATACTGTCCAAAAAGACCAACTTCTCCACATTTTCTGCTAAAAGCACAGATCTAGTTGCAGTGAATATCTCCAGCGGTGGAGAAAATCATCTCAGTAACAACAGTAGCAGCAGTGGGGCTGTATTTGTCCTCATTACTCACAACAACCTCTTCTTGGACCTGCTCCCCCAGGTGGGACATGTCCCTGGAAAAGTTCAGAGTTCAGTCATCACACAGCTTAGCTGCAGGTGATCTGGTGGATGTCCCTGAAGAGGAAGAAGACAGCTGCTACCTCTGCCCCATAATGGAAATAAAACAGAGGTAAAGAAAAAAAAGTTAGTAAGATTATAATTTTAAATTAAAAAGGTTAATTAGATAATAATAATAATAATAATAATAATAATAATAATAATAATAATAATAATAATAATAATAATTAATAATAATAAAAGAACAATACCTCTTCTTGAACGGTTGAGGTGGTTGAATCTCTCGGTCATCATCATCAGGGTTTTAATCTGCTCCAGGTCTTGTTGACATCAGTTTTAGTTTTTTCATAAAGTGCTGAACATTTTGGCTGAAGTGTTGACGTGATGGATGTCTTAGCGACGCTCAAGAACTTTACAGCCTGAGCATCAACAACATTCAGACGTAGATCAAGAGCTTTAAAAAGTCCTACAGTTTGTGTTATTGCTCTGGACTGATCTGAATTACCTGATGAAGGTTGTTTAAATGCTGCTGCTGTTAGCGGTCTTTGCAACAAGCTGCTTTTGTTGCTTGTAGAAGAAGACGTACATGTTGGGATGACATAGTTTCAGGTCCGTTAACAAGTTGGACGTGTTGCTGCTGCAGATCCAATCTCTGTGAAACAACGTCGACACACATCTTTGGATTTGTTCACGTCTTTTAACAAGAAAGGCATAACGTTCCCAAACAGGAGACCGCAGCCAGAAGCTAATGCTACGCGTGCTGCTGAAACTCGCCTAGGAATTTTAGTTCTGTGGCGCATTTATTTTCTCCCGTTAATAAAGTTTAATAAGTGAAAAAATAACCGAAACGGTACGCAGGTGGACCGAACCGAACGTGCCGTACCGAAACGGTTCGGTACACCCACGTGTACCGTTACATCCCTAGTATTTTTGTGTGTACGCAACTTTTACATTTTGTCCCTACGCCATCTTTTTGTATAAAAACTGCCTGAGGCTCCATCTCACAATTTTAAGATGTCCAAGATCAACTTAATGGAAACATTATTTTTATTTTATTTTAAATTAAAATCTTATGAAACAGTGACCCCCCATTTTCATTTCTTCAGCCACCAAACTTTCAGCTTCATTTTTCCTGTCTCAGAACAGACAGACAGTATCCCAAAAGCTTTTAGGAAAGGTGTGGTCTGAGTACCTCGTACCAAGCTGTAATAAACTCCAGCTGCAACTTCCAGACCATTTTCAGATACATCTTATAATTAATATAAAATAAGTTTTCCTACAATCACTTTGATCAACATTTTCTTTTGTTTGTTCATCCAGACCTCCCACAGCATCACACCTGGAAGGAGGAGGAGGTCCTCACTGACCAATGGCTCTGTAACCAGGAGAGGAACTCCAGTTTGGACCAGAAGGATCCAGAACCTCCACATGGAAAACCAAAAAATCTAGAGCTGGAAGAGGAGCAGGAGACTGAAACCTTTATGGTAACTCCTGTTTATAAGGAAATAAACCACAAGGAACTAGAACCAAACAGGGACCAACTGTTCTTTCAGAACTCTTCTGAGTCTGAGAACCAAGTTCAGGAAAGAAACAGAAAAACAGACTCAGGATTCAGCAGAGATGAAGAGCTGAAACAACGTAAGAGAAGTTCACGAACCAGAGGTCACCACGACAATGTAGACAACCCAAAAGTAAAAAGAAACCCCAAAAAGGTTTTGTGTTTGACTTGTGGGAAAAAATTATCTAGTAAATCTTATTTAACTGCTCACATGAGAACTCACACAGGTGAGAGACCTTTCTCATGTGAGACCTGTGGAAAACGTTTTGTTAAAAAATGTTCATTGAATTTTCACGTGTTCTCCCACACAGGTGAGAAGCCTTTTTCATGTCAGACCTGTGGAAAAAGTTTTGTTCGCAAAGATACTTTGAAAACTCACGTGTTATCCCACACAGGTGAGAGGCCTACTTGTCAGATCTGTGGAAAAAGTTTCTATGATTCTTACAGCTTTAAATACCACATGAAAACGCACACAGGTGAGAGACCTTTCTCATGTCAGACCTGTGGAAAACGTTTTGTTGGTAAACGTTCATTGAATTTTCACGTGTTATCCCACACAGGTGAGAGGCCTTTTATGTGTCAGATCTGTGGAAAAAGTTACTATGATTCTAAGGGCTTTAAATACCACATGAAAACACACACAGGTGAGAAACCTTTTTCATGTCAGACCTGTGGAAAAAGTTTTATTTTTAGAGGTGCTTTGAACAAACACATAAAAATTCACACAGGTGAGAAGCCTTGTTTATGCCAGACTTGTGGGAAAAGCTTTTTTGATAAATATCAGTTAAACAGGCACATGAAAACTCACAGGAATTATAAAGTGTAATCTTGTAACTTTCTCAGATTTAGGGGTTTGTTAAACCTACCTTAGTGTCACTTCACATAAAGGGCATTTATTTCTCCCCCCTGGGTGTTCAGACAATTTAAATATACAAACAATTAATACAATTAAGAATAAACACAAAAGAACACATCATCTGCTTTTTGTTTAAATAAAAGTTTTGGTATTTTTACTATGTTTCTGTTCTGTATAAAGTTACAATTGTTAGTATTTGATTGTTTTCTGCACATGTTATTGGACACTAGAACAGCATAAATAAAGTGCACATTCTGTTAAGTTCTTACAATAAACATGATTTCTTTATTAAATGATTTTTATATGGAATGTTTGAAACACATTTATTTATTTTTGACTATTTAACGTAAACTGTTCTGTCAAAATTGTCTAAGAACGGGGTGAGAAGTTTCCAGCCGTCACAGCTGATAACGTCCTCGAGAGTTGTCAACTCCGTGGTGCTGCTGTTCAGCCGTGTGCTTGATTCTCAGTTGTCCGTTGTTTGTTTTCTCTTCATGTGTCCTCTCATTTCAGTCTGTCTTTTTGTTAACCCAACACCTGCACTCCAAGCTTCCAGGGAAGGCACACCTATTCCAGCTGTTCCATCACAAACACTTAACTCCATACAGGTGGTGAGATGCACTTTTAAAATCTTAAAAATTATTAACAATCTAAATGGAGCTTATTTATATAGCGCTTTCCAGCCCCCTGTGAGGAGCCCCAAAGCGCTTTACAATACCAGCCATCCACCCATTCATTCACACGTTCATACACCGGTAGTGGTAGCCTGCCTTGCAAGGCGCCATCCAGACCTTCCGGGAGCATCTCGGGGTTAAGTGTCTTGCCCAGGGACACAATGACACATGGTGGGCGGATGCGGGATTCGAACCTCCAACCTTCCGATCGGGGGTCGACTGCCATTACCACTGTAAAAGGATTGAGGTTACCCCAGCTAAAGAGTTTTTTAAAAGACAATCTTGTAAAAATGAATGTCTTTACTATTTCTCTTTCAGATGCTGATATAACGGACATGACTTCCGGTGGTGCAGATTCGTTAACTGGTGCCTCTAAGTCAGATGGGGAAACTTTGGATCCTACCGTAACTCAAGATTCTCAACTAATGTTTCAATTTAAAAGATCTGAGGTTGAAATGAAGTTTGAGCTGGAAAAGTTACGGCTGGCTCATGAACAGGAAGAAAGGAGGTTGACACGTGAACAGGAAGAGAGGAGGTTAGCACGTGAACTTGAACAGGAAGGCTTTTCCCCCCTTCCTCCTCCTCAGAACACCGTTTTGGTTTGGTTTGTACCTTATGGTTGGTGTTGGTGAGTTTTGTCTACAGTAATCATTTTGGGTTTCTCAGTTTAGGCATTCATTTATTCATTTATCTAGCAGGTATTCATTTTTCTAGGTTTCTTAGCTCTAAACTAATTTAATAAATACCTTTTTTATTTAATCACAAAATCCTTGTGTGGTCTCCTTTAATGTTACCCCACCAAATGAGCCTGGTGGACGTAACATTGTGGCCGCCCCATTTAAACTTTCCTGAACCAACAGCCAAAATTAAGATCTTATCAAGTAACAAATATCTAAACTGCATGAGTATTTTATTTTGAAGGCTAATTTCCTCTGAGTCTAACTATAGCCCGCCTTTCATGGCTGGAAATAGCTCTGTGTGTATTTGTTTGTTTGCCTCTTAGCAAAATATTTCATGGACCGCAAGACAGATTTCAAGGAAACTCTCAGAAAGTAGTCATTGGAAGTTTACAAGTGATAAAGATTGAGAATAAGTCTGATTCAAGATGGCCATCTCAACTAATATTTAGGAAATTAAAACCTTGGCCATAATGAAGTATAGGTATGGGGCTAAACTTTGATGTGGTATTACCTATAATAAAGTACGTGCGCTGAGTTCTTACAGAGAACATGGTGGTTTAATACTTTAATTCTTGTTCATTTTACAGTAATATACTTTTGAAGATGGGAAAAAAATAAAAGTTTATGGACACACTTAGTGTAACATCAACGGAAGTGAACATGATGCTAGCAACGTTAGCATTGCTAGCTTTATGTGTATTTGTAGATATTTTTTTGTTAATCCCAGAGGGCAAAAGCATCCAGTAGTATTTCAGAGTCAGAGTTTCTTTATTTGTCATTCCATTACATGTGGTGGAATGAAATTGTGTACACAGTTCCAATTACATCCTACAATAAAATGTAAAAGCAAAACCGCAATAAGTTCTAAGATATGAACGAAGAAAAATGTTAACTAAAAATATGCTAAGCACTAATAGCATAAAAACAATGCACCCAACAGCAGCACGAACATGAGTCTGTAAAATTAGCATATTGTGATAAAGGTCATTATTTTCCATAATGTAATGATAAAAATGAAACTTTCATATATTTTAGATTCATTGCACACCAACTGAAATATTTCAGGTCTTTTATTGTTTTAAAACGGACTATTTTGGCATACAGCTCATGAAAACCCCAAATTCATGTCTCAAAAAATTAGCATATTTCATCCGACCAATAAAAGAAAAGTGTTTTTAATACAAAAAAAGTCAACCTTCAAATAATTATGTTCAGTTATGCACTCAATATACTTGGTCGGGAATCCTTTTGCAGAAATGACTGGTTCGATGCGGCGTGGCATGGAGGCAATCATAAAAAAATTATGAGGGGAAAAATATGTTTATACATATGTGCCCATGAGAGAAGTGTTTGTGAAATGCAGAAAGCTACTGGTACTTTTTCTATATATTGTAGTTACAGAGGAGGAGAAAATTGAGCCCTCCTATAAATTTGAGAAGATGTGATGTGGGAAAATATTCCACATGGAGGATGGATTTTTAAAATATGATTTTATCCAATTTACTTTGAAGGTGTGGCAATCGGTGTTTTAAAATAATACAATATTATATTTGTACCAACAGCGCCACCTGGGACTATAACACGCAGGTGTGTTTGCAATAAGCAAGAGACATTTGGTTCCAAGTTAAAGATAATTTATTAAAAACAAAATAAAACAGAGGGATGCCCGTCTGCAGATAAGAAAATAAGAAAAACAAACAAACTATAAAGCACAGTTGGCAAGGCTTACCCAGGTCCTGGATGGGAGGCTCCTAAATTAACATCAATACAAACACCTGTGAACTCACACACACACACTTGTTGAATCCCTCCACCTGTCTGTGCGGGGGACTGCAATCACACAAAAGGAGACGTCACCATCCAGGCCACACGCACTTTCCTCCTCGCCAATCTGTAGGATAAAAGGAAATAAAATAATTTTAACAAAAGAGAAAAAGAAAAGTGCACAAGCTACTAATAAAATATAGGTAAAGAACTCTATAAAAACGATAAAATCCAAGAAATGTCACAGCAGCACTCCAGCAGGTGCTGCGCAAAAGACTCCGCTCCCTCCACTGTCTCGTGGCGTGGGTGTGTCCACGCTGCTTCCAAACGTTTGTAAGACGAACAGCGTCTCTGAAGTGAGTTCAAAATCCGGCAAAGCAGCAGTGGTGATTGTGGAAATGAATCTACAATTCACAATAAAATAGTTTAGAGCAAGTTGATTAACATGAGGCTCATGTAGTCTACGTGATACGTGGGTATACGGAGTATACCCACTAGAAAATCTTGAGAATTTCAGTATACCCACTAAAAAGTTCACAATGATATATATACAGGTATTCCCCGATTTACGAGCGAGATCCGTCACAAGGAGGCGCTCGTAAACCGGAAATCTCGTAATTTGGAACGGCCGCCATTTCTCTCGTAAACCCGGAAGTCCGCTCGTAAATTTCGCCAGCGCACCTAAAAACACTCTATTTTCATCTAAAAACTACTTTTGAGTGCATAAAAATGATCGGAAACGTGTGTTTATATGCTTAACTTGCTAACTGTAGTGAAAAAACACATGAAAACTCAGTATTTTTTTCGTTTTTTCCAAAAATTCAACCCGGAAGTCCGCTCGTAAATTTCGCCAGCGCACCTAAAAACACTCTATTTTCATCTAAAAACTACTTTTGAGTGCATAAAAATGATCGGAAACGTGTGTTTATATGCTTAACTTGCTAACTGTAGTGAAAAAACACATGAAAACTCAGTATTTTTTTCGTTTTTTCCAAAAATTCAACCCGGAAGTCCGCTCGTAAATTTCGCCAGCGCACCTAAAAACACTCTATTTTCATCTAAAAACTACTTTTGAGTGCATAAAAATGATCGGAAACGTGTGTTTATATGCTTAACTTGCTAACTGTAGTGAAAAAACACATGAAAACTCAGTATTTTTTTCGTTTTTTCCAAAAATTCGCAGCTCGTAAGTCTGGAACCTCGCAGATCAGAGCGCTCGTAATTCGGGGACTACCTGTATTACATATGTATCACATCCAAACCCTGTCTCATTTTTCACCACTTTTATTGTCTGTCCAAACAGGTCTCACTTGTAAATGAGTCTTTGAGGCTCAATGTGACTCATCTATTTAAATAAAGGTTGAATGAATGAATGAACATATCATTAGGCATGCGTCATTGATATGGTAAATGGCAGTTAAACACTTCCGTAACAATCTATTGGTATACATGTACATTATCTTTTGGAATTTGGAAATGTTCAATATGTTTAAAAATCGAAATAAATTGATTACATTGTACCAACCAGTTTACTTTCGTTTCTAAGCACATTATACGGACCGACTGCGGTAAAGTTAGTTTTACGTTGGACATCGCGATCAGTGGCTTCAATGGTGTCCATTGGGGCGGCCGTGGCTTAGTGGTAATGGCAGTCGTCCCCCGATCGGAAGGTTGGAGGTTCGAATCCCGGTTCCCCACACCATGTGTCGTTGTGTCCCTGGGCAAGACACTTAACCCCGAGTTGCTCCCGGTAGGACTGGAAAGGCGCCTTGCATGGCAGTCTGCCGCTACCGGTGTATGAATGCGTGTATGAATGGGTGGATGGTTGGTATTGTAAAGCGCTTTGGGGCTCCTCACAGGGGGCTAGAAAGCGCTATATAAATAAGCTCCATTTACCATCCAACACCGAACGTAAAACTAACTGCTGTAGGAGGTGGTGAAGAGACGACACAGGAGACGGGATGCAGGTCTTCACTTTATTCACTCCTACTTTCAACTGGCGGGAAAACCACCCAACACCGCCTTATATACCAACATAACATCCGGTCCTCTGGACCTTTCACAATAAAAGCATCCTTAACACATTCGGTCCACTGGGTGTGAGTAGAGCCCCCTAGTGGTCCACCACACACGCCCCCCCAGAACACCCAGTAAGGTCCTTGTCGTTAGAAGAATGCGGTCAGCTTCTCCGGCTAGCGCGCGGTAATTCTTCTGCTGAAGAAGCGGGGAGTTTGCCAGGACATTACGCACTGGTGCTGGGAACTTGCGGAGGAGAAGGTGGCGGAAAAGGAACTCGCAGTCGCCTGAGCCCCGCAAGGCTAACATGCCCTCCACTAGCTCCAGAGCTGTGCCATCGCCCAAACCGGGGAAGGAAAACAGTTTCTCCGCGCGCTCCGCGTCTGAAAGTGTATAACGCTGCAGAAGAAGCTCTTTGAGTGCGGCGTATTTTCCTTGTGCAGGAGGGTCCTCGAGCAGGCTCATTACCCGCTGGGCTGACCGTGGGTCCAGCGCCGCGACCACATGGTGGTATTTGGTGTCGTCTGAAGAAATCCCGCGAAGGACGAACTGCGATTCGACGTGAGCAAACCACGCCGGAGCGGCGTTCAGCCAGAAGTCCGGCATCCTGGCGGACACCGCAAAAGCGAGCGAGGCCGCCTGTGGGGGTTCCACCACAGGGGACAGCTGAAGGGAGCTGGCTGTAGCTTCATGCGTCGACATATTCAGCTCACGAGGGTCACCAATTGTAGGAGGTGGTGAAGAGACGACACAGGAGACGGGATGCAGGTCTTCACTTTATTCACTCCTACTTTCAACTGGCGGGAAAACCACCCAACACCGCCTTATATACCAACATAACATCCGGTCCTCTGGACCTTTCACAATAAAAGCATCCTTAACACATTCGGTCCACTGGGTGTGAGTAGAGCCCCCTAGTGGTCCACCACACTGCAGTATACCCACTACAAAAATGTAGACTACACCACTGGTTTCCACATACCGATCAGGCTTTCTCCTCACTCCCGCACAAACGGGAACGCCCACAGCAACACACTGGCAGGAGGAATCACTTCACTCGCCATCAACAAGATTGTAAAAGTGTTGACAATTATCTGCTGATATAAAAATAAATAAACTACACATATGGAGCTACGGTAAATGCGCAGGAAGCCAACCTCACCTGTACAGGTAGTCCCCGACTTACGAGCGCTCTTACTTACGAGGTCCCGGACTTACGAGCATGCATCTCATTAAAAAAAAAATATATTATTATTTTTTTTTTACTTTTTTTTTTTTTTTTTATAAATGAATACATGTACAGTACTGGACAGTCACCAAGCACTTAGCCTATCCTAACACAGTTTTTAAAGATGAAGGAATAAGTTGAATTGTCTCCCTTTCACATAAAGGGAGCAAGCTCCCTATGGAGCCTGCAGGGAGGAGGGAGACAATTCAACTGACTCCTTCATCTTTAAAAACTGTGTTAGGATAGGCTAAGTGCTTGGTGACTGTCCAGTACTGTACATGTATTCATTTATAAAAAATTTTTTTTTTTTACTATGTGATCCTACTTACGAATTTTTGACTTACGAGAGCCCCCTAGTGACGGAACTCGCTCGTAAGTTGGGGACTACCTGTACTCTGCATGCAGCAAATGTAATACGGAAACACGGTGTGACGCGTCCGTAAACAAGTGTTATTGCATCGCTGAAAGACGTATCAACCAATGTACACATACGCAGTCTACGCCCTTTTATAGTGAGCGCCCCTACACTGTAAACCCAAATTAGTAATCATTACTAAAGCAGAATGTGGAAAGCGATTGCGAGGGGATCTCCAGTTTTTACAAAATCAAAAACAAAACAAATCAAGCTCTGTTTACATAAAGTCTTGTGTCCAAGATAATCTTGTACTAAAACAACTCAAGTTTTTAAAACCATTGTTTACGAGTAATTATCTCAACCATTAATCATATATATCAGTAATCATTACCCATGATGATCAGTATTTGTTTCTCATGTTTATCAGTATTCATTTCTCATCTTTTTTAGTTAGAAATACTAAATGTAAATAATAATAATAATAATAATAAATTAGATTTTTTTAACATTACACAATAATTGTCTGTATACTACCTGTTGTTTCTTACACAAAAAATGACAATTTAATTTATTTTTCACAAATTTATTGCAAAAATAGTGGAATAGTAACATTTTAAACATGTAAATCTGAGTACACATTTCACCATGTTCAAGAATTTAAACTTTAGTACAAAACTAAATCTGAGTAAAGTGCTAAGTCAATACAATTCTGCATTTAAGCCTTTACAAAAATGGATTTTCAAACGTTTTACCAAATTAACCATTTTACTTTGATAGGTGAAATTAAGAATGTTAATATCTTGTGCAAAGGGGAACATGCTTACATAACATCTTATGATCTGAGGTATCCTTTATCATTTACATCATTAATCTGGTCAAAAGACTAACATGGAACCCTTCAATGGCTTAGACATGTAAATTGTCTTTAAAAAAATTGTCCGTACAGTTATTTTATTTGGAAGCCTTAATGATAAAAAAAATAAAAATTAAACATAAAAAAATAAAAATAATAATAATAATAAAAATAAAAAAAATAAAAATTTCAACAAAAAAATTAACTAGCATGGTGGCACTAACAATTGTTTAAAACAAGTAATGATGAACAGGAAACACTCTGATACATGCTCAATAATCCAGGTAGAAAAATCTAAAAAAGCTAAGTCTGGTCCTCTGGACATTCAAAAATATATAAAACAAAACAAAGCCAAAAAAAATGTAGAAACGTTTCGTCTTTCGTCCGAAAGACTTCCTCAGTCTGAGTTGCTGTATTCAGCTCGTTTCTACATTTTTTTTTTTTGCTTTGTTTTGTTTTATATTTTTTTGAATGTCCAGTGGACCAGACTTAGATGAACAGGAAAGTTTCTCTGTAACAGTTACATTACAACTCTTGTTCCTATTATGTTTGTTTTTGAAAGACGGCTACAAACTAAACTTCAGCAGTAAAACAATAAACTTATAGCTGCTAAATAGGATTTTTTTCCCCATCTAACCAAAAGTAGAGCACCTGCAGCATTTTTACACAAGTTGAATTTTCTGTTTGAATTCTCAGTTTCAACTCAATACTTCCCAAATGGGGGGGGGGGAATACAGTACCTGATGAATGAACAGGAGTGTATTTCTGATTTTCTTTGGGTAGTTTACATGGAGTTCATATGTGAGCCCAAAAAGGAGTCTCACAGCTTCTGGCAGGGTCATGAGCTTTTCCACAAAAATGTCGCCCTCATTGACGATTTTCAGGCTCGCCGGGTGAAGATCTGATGTTGGGGCAGGGGGAGACACCTTCAGGATTCAGCAACAAGGTCCCAACGTCCATTTGGCCAAATAACTCATCACCATCCTAAAGATAAACAAAAAAATAATTGCCATAAATAAAACCATTAGGGAATAAAATTGCTGAACTACAACAGACCACCATGACAGAACAGGAATTGTATCAAATACAGTTTATGCTAACATAATGATAACTACTGTTTGGTCAAGCATTTTGAAAATTTCTAACAATGAACATTGTAAAATCAGTATTGGTCTAAGGACTATTTGAGAGATCTTCTTGGTCATTTTGTCACTATTTGACTGAAATGGGAAAACTTCTAAATTGGTTGTTTTTATATAATATTATTTAATATGGGACCATCACTGTCGTCACTGCACATAAACACAGGGTTAGTCAGGGTGTGATCATGAAGGACAGAATAAGATTCCAGCAGCAGGTCTTTTTCCACAATCCTTTAGAATTCCATACAAATTTTAAAAAATTAAAAGAAAAAGAAATTAGTGTGCTGTTCAACTGGACAATGACCATCAGAATAATATGTGTACCTGCTTATTAGTGAAGAGTGCAGGCCAGCGTTTCATCAGAAGGCTTGGTGGTGATGTATCCACGTCATCCCTCCAAATGTTAGGTCCACATTGTGTTTTGTCTTCAATTTGGCGCACAAATCCACTATGGCGGTTAGACAAAAAAAAAAAAAAATTAGTGTGCTGTACAACTGGACAATGACCATCAGAATAATATGTGTACCTGCTTATTAGTGAAGAGTGCAGGCCAGCGTTTCATCAGAAGGCTTGGTGGTGATGTATCCACGTCATCCCTCCAAATGTTAGGTCCACATTGTGTTTTGTCTTCAATTTGGCGCACAAATCCACTATGGCGGTTAGACAAAAAAAAAAAAATTAGTGTGCTGTACAACTGGACAATGACCATCAGAATAATATGTGTACCTGCTTATTAGTGAAGAGTGCAGGCCAGCGTTTCATCAGAAGGCTTGGTGGTGATGTCTCCACGTCATCCCTCCAAATGTTAGGTCCACATTGTGTTTTGTCTTCTATTTGGCGCACAAATCCACTGGCGGTTAGATAAAAAAAGAAAGGAATTAGTGTGTTGTACAACTGGACAATGACCATCAGAATAATATGTGTACCTGCTTATTAGTGAAGAATGCAGGCCAGCGTTTCATCAGAAGGCTTGGTGGTGATGTCTCCACGTCATTCCTCCAAATGTTAGGTCCACATTTTGTTTTGTCCTCAATTTGGCGCACAAATCCACTATGGCGGTTAGACAAAAAATAAAATAAAAATTAGTGTGCTGTACAACTGGACAATGACCATCAGAATAATATGTGTACCTGCTTATTAGTGGAGTGCAGGCCAGCGTTTCATCAGAAGGCTTGGTGGTGATGTCTCCACGTCATCCCTCCAAATGTTAGGTCCACATTTTGTTTTGTCTTCAATTTGGCGCACAAATCCACTATGGCGGTTAGACAAAAAAAATAAAATAAATTAGTGTGCTGTACAACTGGACAATGACCATCAGAATAATATGTGTACCTGCTTATTAGTGAAGAATGCAGGCCAGCGTTTCATCAGAAGGCTTGGTGGTGATGTCTCCACAACGTCATCCCTCCAAATGTTAGGTCCACATTGTGTTTTGTCTTCTATTTGGCGCACAAATCCACTGGCGGTTAGATAAAAAAAGAAAGAAATTAGTGTGTTGTACAACTGGACAATGACCATCAGAATAATATGTGTACCTGCTTATTAGTGAAGAATGCAGGCCAGCGTTTCATCAGAAGGCTTGGTGGTGATGTCTCCACGTCATCCCTCCAAATGTTAGGTCCACATTTTGTTTTGTCTTCAATTTGGCGCACAAATCCACTATGGCGGTTAGACAAAAAAAATAAAATAATTAGTGTGCTGTACAACTGGACAATGACCATCAGAATAATATGTGTACCTGCTTATTAGTGAAGAATGCAGGCCAGCGTTTCATCAGAAGGCTTGGTGGTGATGTCTCCACGTCATTCCTCCAAATGTTAGGTCCACATTTTGTTTTGTCCTCAATTTGGCGCACAAATCCACTATGGCGGTTAGACAAAAAATAAAATAAAAATTAGTGTGCTGTACAACTGGACAATGACCATCAGAATAATATGTGTACCTGCTTATTAGTGGAGTGCAGGCCAGCGTTTCATCAGAAGGCTTGGTGGTGATGTCTCCACGTCATCCCTCCAAATGTTAGGTCCACATTTTGTTTTGTCTTCTATTTGGCGCACAAATCCACTGGCGGTTAGATAAAAAAAGAAAGAAATTAGTGTGCTGTACAACTGGACAATGACCATCAGAATAATATGTGTACCTGCTTATTAGTGAAGAATGCAGGCCAGCGTTTCATCAGAAGGCTTGGTGGTGATGTCTCCACGTCATTCCTCCAAATGTTAGGTCCACATTTTGTTTTGTCCTCAATTTGGCGCACAAATCCACTATGGCGGTTAGACAAAAAATAAAATAAAAATTAGTGTGCTGTACAACTGGACAATGACCATCAGAATAATATGTGTACCTGCTTATTAGTGGAGTGCAGGCCAGCGTTTCATCAGAAGGCTTGGTGGTGATGTCTCCACGTCATCCCTCCAAATGTTAGGTCCACATTTTGTTTTGTCTTCAATTTGGCGCACAAATCCACTATGGCGGTTAGACAAAAAAAAAAAAAAATTAGTGTGCTGTACAACTGGACAATGACCATCAGAATAATATGTGTACCTGCTTATTAGTGAAGAATGCAGGCCAGCGTTTCATCAGAAGGCTTGGTGGTGATGTCTCCACAACGTCATCCCTCCAAATGTTAGGTCCACATTGTGTTTTGTCTTCTATTTGGCGCACAAATCCACTGGCGGTTAGATAAAAAAAGAAAGAAATTAGTGTGCTGTACAACTGGACAATGACCATCAGAATAATATGTGTACCTGCTTATTAGTGAAGAATGCAGGCCAGCGTTTCATCAGAAGGCTTGGTGGTGATGTCTCCACAACGTCATCCCTCCAAATGTTAGGTCCACATTTTGTTTTGTCTTCAATTTGGCGCACAAATCCACTATGGCGGTTAGACAAAAAAAAAAAAAAATTAGTGTGCTGTACAACTGGACAATGACCATCAGAATAATATGTGTACCTGCTTATTAGTGAAGAATGCAGGCCAGCGTTTCATCAGAAGGCTTGGTGGTGATGTCTCCACAACGTCATCCCTCCAAATGTTAGGTCCACATTGTGTTTTGTCTTCTATTTGGCGCACAAATCCACTGGCGGTTAGATAAAAAAAGAAAGAAATTAGTGTGCTGTACAACTGGACAATGACCATCAGAATAATATGTGTACCTGCTTATTAGTGAAGAATGCAGGCCAGCGTTTCATCAGAAGGCTTGGTGGTGATGTCTCCACAACGTCATCCCTCCAAATGTTAGGTCCACATTGTGTTTTGTCTTCTATTTGGCGCACAAATCCACTGGCGGTTAGATAAAAAAAGAAAGAAATTAGTGTGCTGTA